>WOGR01010726.1:0-10814 GCA_015342045.1 Leptinotarsa lineolata
GATTAAATTCGAGTTTGGGATTACAAGTCTAAAGGTATAATTGTTATTACGAGTAGCATAAGGAGTAGAAGCAAAGTTGAACTTCGCGATTTATGTTTATAAATAATACAAACTGTTTCTAGGGTAAACAGTGCAATGACTGTTAAAATTTTATTGGCAGTGGACAAGTTCCTGCACGATTCTCTGGGTTTGACTTTACAGAGACATCTCAGTGCCCTCTTCTGTAATATCAATACAGAAAAGAGGAGGGATGAGTTGCATGCTCATGATCCAACACCAGATAGCGCTATTTCGACCCACCAGGTCTCATCAATGATGCATGGCATCTGCCGATCCTATAAATGGCATCTTTGCCTTTACAACCAATTTAGTTTTTGTAAGTTAAATCTACATCACTAGCTGTAATGAATATTGTGAGATAGTACATACTATTACAGTGTGCGACCTCAGCAAGGCCTCTTATAGTGATAATAACCAAGTTTCTGTTCTCGAACCACTATTTTTTATAATTTGTATGAATGACATTTGAACTTGAATCAGCTCCAGAGAGAGTCACAGAACCACTATCTTACCAGGACTACTGAAAACACATTGGATGGGAATTTAGGCATCCTCATGTTGAGTGTGGAAAAAGCTTGTATGTTCTATTTTTCTTTTCTGGCATCTTAGGAACTATATCGAGACACCAACAATGAAAGCTGTTTTATTCTAAAATAAACTATACAGTTATTCTATGGAAAAACTCTCATCATTCCATTACCAGGTTTTGAAAGCAGAAGAACACTTAGAATATTGACTATTACATCATCTAAAGAACATTGCGTACCTCTATTCTCTCCCAACTCAGGACTCGAAATGATATTCCCAACTACAACACTAGAGGCACCATGCGAATTCAAACACACTTCAAACATTCTATATCTCAAAAAAAATACATTGGATCTCGATCTGTCCAAGATACTACATGCAATAGAACTACTCCTTTCAGACAATCAATCAGTATGTACTACTTCCAACAATTATTAGTTATCATAAGAATTCATTTTTTATTTGTTATTACTAAAAATCTACAACTCATGCACATAGATATTACGAGTGAGTATAAATAATATTTATGGTAGTACATAAATGTTGCTACTGAAAATTGGTGATCAAACTGCTCACAATTTCTTAAGACTTGCAACTAAAGACAGGTGCATGAATCCACCCTGAATCCATAAATCCTAATGGGTTTAAGTGAATACTTTGTTTTGCTCATTTCATCAATTATCATAAATGTATTAACTCAATTCCTCGAAACATATTGTAAATACTAACAATAATCCAAATTGGAGAAAAAATTTATGATTACCACATACGGTTGGGAGCATAATTACAATTACCTGATATCAACAGCATCTTCCTTTTTGACATTCCTAGCAATTCTTATATAATCTTCGACAGAATCTTCCATGAAGGAAATGGGTCAATTCAAAGCAGAAAAACTTTTCACTTTCCTCTCAGCATCAGCATATATGTATCACTTTGATATTAATAACCAATATTTCACAAATCACATTATATTGTCAAATTCGCAACATGAGCAGTGTTGCCAACACTGGAGATAAATATATTAGTGATGGAATCATTCGAATTAAAAATAATCGATCATTCGATTATTGCAATCATTCGAGATATCTCGAGATGTCAAATGGAATCATTCGAATGATTCAGATCATTTGAATGTTGTATGTATCGAATTAACTTAGTAGTGAGTGAAATAGTCGAACAGTATTATTCTAGTCTTGCGCCGCTACGCACCAGTGCAGTGCCGGCCTATATACCGACACTTGTTTGTAGGTGGTGAAATACAGGTTTGGGCTGAGAATGTTCAAAAATTTGTTGACGATAAACTTTGAATAATTACAAATACAAACTTAATTCAAATTTGATGGCGGCTTGTGGCTTGTTAAAATATTTTGAGAACAAATAAAAAATAAAAGTCCTCACAAAAATGAAAAGAATTATAACAAAAACAGTCTCAACAAATCACAGTAAATAACAGGAAATATAGAAGAATATAAACATTCAAACGCTATTTAAAAATAAAATTTCATCCAAATGTTTCAGTGAGAAGCTGTACAAATTTCGAAAATACTCTTTCTGAAGGGACTGAGGTAGCTGGAATTGACAGGTATTTCATTGCCAGCCCATGTAATTCGGGTAACGTCATTTCATACTTATGAAAAAATTCAATTGGATTTTTTTTTCTATCAAAATAAGGCATTTCCAAATATTGCCTTATTGTTCATGTTACAATACTTATTGGAGTTGAGAAAATGATTTTGCCTTTGCTCCAAACTGTTTCACTTTCAATGATCTCTGTTTGTATTCTTAGTGAGACAAAGAACTAAGAATTCAAACAATCCTAACCCATACTCATAAAATAATCCAGTTCATTCTGAATTTTGCCATGTAGCCGATTCCCGATTCCCGCCTTCAAGCGAATAGCAACCTTAAAGCGCATTAATGTAGGCGTTTCACATGGCACATGATTGCGTTCTTATTGCTCGCATCGCCGGATCTCGAATTAAATCGGTGAGTGACGAGTGACGTAGTGTCCGAGTGATTTCATTCGAATGATATTTCGATTTTTGGGATCACTCGAGTGCTCATCATTCGATTCTCAGAATCATTCGATTTCATATTTTATTGCATTTTCAGTAGAACCATGAAGGCGATGATTTTAGAAACACCTAACCTCATTTCTAGTTACTTCTGAAAAATATTTTTAATTACCCCCCAACTAGTAGACAGTATACAGCTAGTAGGAATCCATCAGATTCATCTACTCTGGTTTCGATGTAATTGATGGAATTCATCGATGTAGTTTCAAGTGAAAGGAGTAGTTTAAATTGAAAGGGAAATATTTTAAGAAGAGATTAATTTATGGGAAAGAAAGGTTTTGGCTTTCTATTGCTGCACCTTTACCCAAAAAATGTGGGAACCTTCTCAAGAAAAGAAGGTAGCAATGAATTTCAAAAAAGTAACTCTATACAAAGATACGTTGATCATGCAAAGAAGTAACTTTCAGACACAAACTGGAAGAGAAACCCCTTTCGAAACAACTACTTTCATATAAACATTGAATTAAACGGAAAAATACTTTTAAAACAAATACTTTTATATGAACACTGAATTATACAAAAAACACTTTCCTCAATAACACACTCTATTCAGTTTGTATTCTATACATTCGTTATGGAATTGAATCAAATATCATTCACAGGATTGCGACACAATATAGTAAATGAAAGAGGTAAAATTTCACTTTCATGGAACACTGTCATCCTCACTGGTATTTCAATGTTTCGCCGTAAGACACTTGCCTTATTAGCTCTTCAATACCAAATCTGTATAACATTATAAGAAAAAGCACTCAATTCATTCATAAAATTACGATTTTATGTCATGGAATGAGTTTAATCTACTTATGTTATCGATGACAGTACGTAATGACATTAATTCGCTCATGTGATTAAGTCATAATGTCCCAGCCATAGTTATTTTCTTTAAATTGAAATGACAATGACAAAAGGAACAGTTTCATAAAATAAATCTGTTGAAAGCTGGTGAAAATCGGAACAGTCCGATTGAATTCCGATGAAAAACCCATTAAAAAAGGAACATGCGTATGGTCTTTACCTCAGAGTAATAATAGAGATGCCTGTCTGTTCTTGTTTCTGAAGCTATCGTTACCTTGTTTATATTCATGACAGTCCTCGAATTAACAAAGTAGAAAATACCGGTTCGGGTTTCATCAGATCCTGATTTTCTCATTGAAGTTGGTGTCCGTTTTCCATCGGAATTATATTGTTTGTTCTCATGTTTATGCTTCTGGTGGGCGACGTGGTTATTATTTATTTCGTCGTTTCTGGAAGTTTTTTTGGTGATTCGCGTGCTCATTGACCGATATAACGAATTTGTAGTGCAAAAAGTAATTTTGAAGATGAAAACCTGGGTACTTGTGGATTGTCGCAATCCTCACATGATGTAACATTTCACAGGTAAACAACAAATGGAGCATGGGCGTAACCCAGAATTTTCGATCGAATTAATAGTTGATGGTCATTAGAATTTTTGATATGAAAATATTGGTTCAAAGGTTTCCCTTTGGAAAGAATGCCTGGAACTTATGGTGCGAGGCACTTCAACTAGACAGAAATATGATGAAGTACTCGTAAATTTTTTCCAACCATTTTCGCCCTGAAAACATTATTCACCTGCCGGGAAACTCTAATCAAGAAAAATTTTATACCATTTTTATTTCTGGAAAATGAACAAAATGTAGTATTGGATACTTCGCCACAATCGGAAAGAGATGTAGGAACAGATGAAGGTGGAATGTGAGTCAATGAAATTTTATCACATGTGAATTAGAGTAATATTTTTGTTATAAAAAAATTTCAATATGTTTCAGGGTTAACAGATCATTTTCATCCTCAACAGCAACCGAACCAGAAATGTTGGAATCTGATAACACTCAAAACTTAGAATTTCTTAAGAACAGATAGAAAAATAATCAACTTTGAATGTGAGTTTAGTTTAATTTTGTCAATTGATGAGTTTTATTCAGATGGATTTTTAGACATCTCTCACTGGATCTGCAAAGGAACTATTCGATCGTTTGCTGAAAAAATCTTCTCACAAATATTCACCAGAACTAAGGCATTTTGCGTTAACTCTCAATTTCTATTCAACCAAAGGTTACAAACATTGCATCACAAGCCTATAATTATGTGAGAAAAACAGTTCTGAAGAGTCTTCTTCATACCAGGACTTGCCTACTAATATATACAACTATTTTGATGGACACATTTTTGATGAAGAGCCATTGAGCAATCATGGATATCAATCAATCAAATCGATGTTGGATAAATATTTCCTAATCAGAATTCACCATGGGACATCTCTGCTAGGGGCACGAGTGCGCTCTTTTTTCACAAAATCCATTTTATTTAAAAATCAATAGGATATATATCTTGACTTTTGGCTTTTCATTTATTTGTTATGGAAATTTTCTTATTTCATTTGTGGTTTGTTACTTATGTACGTATTATGATTTTCAAATTATTCGAAAATTATTCGAATAAAGTCTTGTTTTAAAAAGTGTTTTATCAATATTTATCCAATTCCACAACCCCCAGTCACTAATATTCAATATATCTGGACTATCTATATTAGGTATATCACAAAATTCGTATGCACTTATGAATTCTTGACATTTGTCAAGAAATTACTTATTTCTGACACCTCTTAAGTAGTATTACAATAATGGTCCTATATCTTTTTTCCAATTCAGAAAAATTATAATTTACCCCAAAAACCTCTATATACAATTTTACAAGAGAGTTGATCACAAAATTGGTCCTTGATCTTAAATTATTTCTGGACCAAAAAACACCTTGATTTGGTATTTTGACTAGAATTGGATCATAAATCACAAAACTCATCTTGAATTTCAACCAAAAATTGTTAATCTCCGACCTTACAAGCCTTTTACCTTCTAATTTTAAATATAATCTGACTATAAATTACAAAACTCGTCCGTCATTTTGAATTTTCATAAAAAATTGAAGATCTCCAACCACAGAATCCCCTAAATACCAATTTTGGATAGATTCTCTTTACATTAATCACAAACTCGTCCGGCATAATGATTTTTTTCGAAAACATTCATAATCACCGAGCCCAAAAATCCCCACATATTAATTTCAAATCTGATATTGATTCAGAAAACTCGTCCATCGTCTTGTTTTTTTTTAAATCAAAAACTCAGTGCATTGTCACCCAAATGAACACCTTTCAAATTAAAGTAGATTACTGGAAGTGATTCAAAATTGACTCAATGTATTGACTGCTATTTATAGTACAGAGTACTTTAGTTTTAATTTTATTATTCATTGTTTGTAATCTCAAATCCTAGCTAAATAACCCACATTAGGAACCCAACAATATATAACCTCTTTGCAAATAGAAAATGAACTAAGACAATATAAAATGTGAACTCTTTCAATATCAACTGGTTAGTATATAAACGGAAAAACAAACACTCACATAACGCCTCTTTGGTCAACCCCTAGGTTTTGTCGATCCGGTGTGTCTTCAACACCAACACTTTTTTATTTTGAATTACCTTAAATATCCCACTACGTGCCTAATAAACCATCTCTTCCATTTTGGCCACCATCCTAAGCCTCGACGGCTGAGAGATGAACTCCTTGACGGGCTCTCGTGGCCGCTTCCCTTCGTGGCTTTCCCAGTCCTCACGTTTCAAAAAGCCAGGAAGAAATCACGGGTGCATCGTTCCCCACCGTTTCTCTCTCAAACATTTCTTTGTGAAAACTTATTTTAGCTGAGTAAGTATACAGATCTCACGACTTCTACATCCGGAGCAGTTTCTGACTATGCATTTTTTTCGAACGTCGATGAATTTTGTTTATATAAACACTTTTCGGTCGTGCAATAATGTAACATTGTATGAAACACAAGACCCATTCAGAATTGAAAAAATCTATCTCTTCCCGAAGTTGAAAATAGCTTTTGCTAGGTATTACATCACTCTCCCCTACGAAAAACTTCTGGACAGTGCCATAACTTTTCCAATAAGCTTATTCTAGATAATAAAAAAAACAACATAAAATTAGCATGAATGACAAAATAGTGGTGAACTGATCAGCGTTAATCTGACTCAGCACCACAACAAAAGAAATAGTCCGAAAATTATCCCATTACTTATGAATACCCCTGTACATGACTTTCAATCCGTCGCATACATATGACTCGCTCCCTTTCTTGCACTGCATTTGCGTTAACACACGTGTTTTTCGCGCACTCTGTTTCTGTCGTCAGAGAGGCTCCCTTGCCTACTGTGGTGTGATATGATTGTTCTGAAAAATTGTTCGTTCCGTTAACCACCTGTTTAACGTCAACCCTCAGAAGTCTAAACTTGTGCGAGCAATGGATTAACGAGGCCTTACTTTTTAACGTGCGATTACCCAGCACGGTGGCCCGGCGGGGAATCGAACCCCAGTCTTCCGCTTGAAAGGCGGATGGGCTAACCTCTACACTACCGGGAAGTAACCTTTTTCATGAGTCCGGGTAGTCCCAGTAGTTTTCGCAACTCTGCTACTCTGAAATCTTGTAGTCTACTACTAGACTAGAAGGTTGGCGATCATAAGCTTCGCAACCCTCACCAAATGGTGCATACGTTAATTTTCACCCGATTTTCAGTAAAAGTTCTCTCGCGCACGGGCAACAAATTCAGTACATCGTACTGTGCCCTACTGTGGTTTGGGCACTAAAGCTCGCGATAACTGGTTCGCCAACTGGTGGCCCAATATGGTGACCACGGTTCATAGATATAAGTTTTCGAAGAGCCCGATTGCTCTTCTGTCTCGTAGCAACATAATAATTTGGGGTCAATCATTATTGGTGCAACTATACCAGCACCTCCATAGTGGAGTATGTCCCTGAACCGTTAAAGCGTTACTACTACACCTCAATCAAATTTGATTGTACGCCACACCACCCCTGCTTCCCGATACAGCGTCAGCTACGCTACTGGATTATTTTAAATGAAGGTCCCTGAACTTTTTGCCTTCGTCCTGGTGTTTCGATCACTAATATTTGTATGGCTTACGCTCAATGGTAACTATTTCTCCATCCTTTGGCACGGTACATTCCGGGCTGGGTGCACCACTGTGCAAATAGCCTCATGGCACTCATACTGAAATTTTTCTGCCGTTCGCATTTATACTACAATTTATCAAAAGTCTATGTTTATCCTTCGTTAGGGTTTGGGGTAGGGAGCGCGTGCCACAAAGCTCCGCCTCCTCTTGCGGCAGCGGTAGGTTTATTTGCCGTGACTAACTCATTGTATATTTCAATTTGGTTTTGCAACTGGCCCCGTTATGAGACCACCCCCAAGACTCCACCGCCTTCGAGGTGATCTCCTAGCCTGCCTCCACCTACTAGTTCATCCACTAGGGCGCCAGTCTCTAGCTCATTCGAGGTGTATGCGCTTCGATGCGCGTTACACCCTGCTCCTTCCGAGTACCACTGAGGGCTGTCTCTCAGAGGCATCGCGACGCCTGGCGTCGGACGCCCTGTCCATCAAGCATTCCATGCTCCACTATGTCCACGTTTATGCGTTTAACGCCCGCCGGCGAATCCTTGTGGCTCTCGAAGATTTCCATCTTCCTATTTATACGTTTAACGCCCGCTGGCGACCCATTATGACTTCCTTCTACGTTTCCGAATAATCTCTCTTTTTGAAAACTCTCCTTGTCCTGTATTCTGCATATCTGACTCTTTGTCCAGATTGGCAATGCTTTGGAAATGCTTCTCTCTGCATGTGACACAGGGTGGCTAAACACCCTGTGTAAATTTACTCTTGGTGTTTCCACTACTATGAACACCATCTCCATAACCTGCCTAGGTGCAGGCAAAATTGTCCGTTGAGGCATCTCTTCTCTCATATGAACCTGTCATGTTTCAGAGGCCGCTTCTGGCTTAGCCATTAATTCTGAACGAAAGTTCGATAATTGGCGAAGATTCGCCTTTGGTTCGCTCTGGAACTTTCGATGTTGTTGGATTTCCTCTCTCAGGCTGTTCAGCCGTCGCTGAAGAATCGTCTCCTGACGATCTTCTTCGTAGGTCATCCTGTCCATCCTGTTTGTGTTTGGGGTGTTTAATTCCCTAAATCGATTCAAAGTTGATGCTACTCCCGAATTCGCTTCGCGATTCGAGGACGTAGTCCTTTGAGAATTTACGCTGTTTTGTTCAGCTAATCGACTTGTATAAGCTTCGATAGTGCCAGGGAATTGTTGCTTTACAACCACGGAAGAGGTACTTATGTCCTCGTTGTCAGAAAAGTCTCGGTGTACAAGAGACAATCTCAGACTAGCTGTCTCTGTAGGAGTACGTTGCAGATTGTGTCCTGCGAACACAGCCTCTCTTGGGGATTGCTTCCTTTCTGTAGAAGTCGCACTAGGGCGACTAAAATTGTCTGAATTCGGATTAGGTTGGTCGAAGAGGTTGACCACGCGTTTAGGCACTTTCGACTCTGCTGCAAGTTGCGCTCGCGCTTGTTTGGCCCTAGTCTGCATTTCGAATACAAAAGCCCTACAATGACTCTGACGGGAAAATAGTCAGAGGGAAGGATTCACGGAATTCTAAAATTAAGTTCACTCTTTTCGCGTAATTAAATTCCTTCTATTCAAAGACCTACTGAGTGAACTGAGCTAGCATGTAAAGAAACACGGAGCCTAACGGTTCGCACCCTAGGATGAGGGCCGTCCGCAAGAGGGTTGGATAAAAGGTATCGTTGTCCTGGAGGGTCCCAACGGTAACGTTGAGTCGACAGTTCGAAGGACTAGCCTAACGATGTCTTGACCTCCCCGCTTTAACCTCGTTATACCCGACCGTTCAACACCGCTAGGTGGTCGGTACCTGAGGGTGGGCAACTTTAGTGAGGATCTACTCTCTTCTTCGTAGGATTTGTGTAGACAGGAACCTGCACAAACGAAGGTATGGTTAAGCACTCAAAAATCCAATCCAAAACTCAATCCTGCTCCTTGAAATCTCTCGTGGGCCCTGAAAAGAACCAGAGATTCAACAGTCCAAAAAGAATCCTCGAACTCCAAAGCTTAGTACTATTGAAGGTCCTCGAACTCCAAACCCAAGTCCGATTGAACACTAACACTATTTGTCTCTAAATTAGTCCTGAAAAGAACCAGAGACTACGAATTCTTTCAAAAACACCTAAAAGTTAATGCACAAAGTACACTTTAACCAAAACTTCTCTGTCGTAAAAATTCTCTATTCAGCTCTGAAAAGAACTAGAGAGTCGAATTCATTTAGTTAAACTCCAATGCAGCTTTCCAAATAACTCATTCACAAATCTCCTTTGAATATCGCAATAACAGCCAGGAATCTCAGTAATCGCCAAAATCGCTTTTAGAATGCTTTTCAAGTATCATATGTAATCGTAATCAAGCTCGAAAAGTATCTGGTTTTAAAAATTAAAACCCACCTATATTAGCGAATCTTATTCATCTTTTGAAAGATATTAGCTAACACTTAGGAGATGATATTCCATAGCTTAATTTCCAAAACTAGGTTGAAAATATCATGGAAAACGCCTTTCCCATTTCCCATTTGAACTTCATGAGTTGGAAAAGGACAGACTTTGCGGAATCCATGCAAAGCCCTGTTCCCTCGAGTGTGTGTATATCCAGAGGGCGGAGCTTGCACTGGACTCGCGAAATAAAAATGAAATAGTTTTGTTTCACGACACTGTATCCCATCTGCCTTGGTAACGTTGCTCCATTGTCAGTATGTCTTGGTGGAACCTTTCCCCTTGTTCGTAATTTTCTACTTTCTTGTTCCCTAAAAACTCCGAAACAATTCCTTTGAAAGAACTCCACACAGCTAATTCAAAATTACTTAATTTTTGATCAAACTGTTGATCACTTAGTATTTTTCTAATTTGTGGTCCAATAAATATACCTTCCTTGAGCTTTGCATACCTAATTTTGGAAAAACATGTTTAAGATATTTAAATGCATCACCTTCTTTGTTTAATTCTTTTACAAAATTTTTCATTAACCCCAGTTTAATGTGTAATGGAGGTTACAAAACGTTTTTGGGATTAACAAGAGGTATATTCTTCACGTTAGCTTGAACTGGAATATATTTATTTCTCGGAGGCTATTATTTTACTTGATAATGGCTCTCTGTTGACCTACTGTTCCAAAGGCAAAGAGAACAGC
>WOGR01010729.1:0-10814 GCA_015342045.1 Leptinotarsa lineolata
AGAGGCCATTGAAAGTCCGCATTGCCAAGCAGAAGAGAAACACACAGCAAGGAGAACCAGCAAATTGGGAATAGCAGAGCATGTTTGGACTCATCAACATAACAACAAGTGGTACCAAGCTGAGATCATACACAGGGAGAAACACTGTTTCTAGAGGAAGTTCAAAGAAGCTGCATATATGTTTTCCAACGACGCATTCTGCCAAGCTAGCGTAGAGATAAGCAGCTTATAGAAACCTGTAATTGAGCGGGAAACGGTCAACTCCCGCTAAACCGGTGAAGCGGAGAAAGGAAAGAGGGGATATGTGAAAGCTCTCGACTAACCCCATCGAAAAATGTACATAAAACAGGAAAAATATTATCAATTGTATCATCATTCTGAATAGTGGGCGTTCACAACGGAAAACAACATTCAAAAATACCAAAACCACGGCTGTTGTTTTTCTTTCGAACATTTCTGATTTTAAAATTCATGGATTGAATAATGTAAGTATTCATTAAAGATATACTCAATATCTGTATGAAATGACATGATGTCTTCATTATCCAAGCATTCTATGTTTTAATGATTTGATAGGTTCAATTAATGAAATAGTTACAAGTATTTTGCAGTGTACTAGAGATTTTGGTGAAACCTTGAATAAAATGCAGTTGTGTTCTGTAAAAGTATGTTTTTGATCAGGTTATTGTCGAATAAGTCTCAGTAAATTCGTACACGCTTCAAAAAAGTAATAAAATTCTATTAGGAAAGAGAATAGGTAAATGAAACAAAAATTCGTCCTTTATTGGCTTTGAGGATATTTTGGTTCGTTCAAAAAATGACATCCACAAATATGACGATATATTCTTAACTGGGCCCAAGAAAATATACATGAATGGAGCACATGCTTATATATTTCGTTAATATTTTGATAACACTTGATAACTATTGGTAATAATGGTCAGAAGCAGAATTATTGATGATTGTGTTATCGTATTTAGGAACACCCACATATGCAGCAGTCCATAAGAAGAAGACTCCATCCAAGAAGTAGAAGAAGACTACAAAATTGCCGAATCAAAATAATTGAAAGCTTTCAGAATGAATGATTATATGCATGTAACTGTATCAATCTGTATTTTCTCAGAAACAGTTACTCTCACCGAAGAATATAAAAAGTACGCTAATTGCCTGCAGATGGATAAGCTTTTTGAAGAATTTCAAAAATCTTGAAAACAGTTGATCCATCAATCAATTTTATGAGTTCAACTCTATACAAATATGTGTAGATCATGCAAAGAAGTAACTTTTCGACACAAACTGGAAGAAAAATCCCTCTCGAAACATTGATTTTCATATAAACCATGAATTACACGAAAGACAAAATATTTCGAAACAACTACTCTCAGATGAACATTAAATTATACAAAAAACAAATTTTCCAATCCAGTTGGTCCAGTTTGTAATCCAAACATTCGTTATGGAATTGAATCAGATATCATTCACAGGATTGCTACACAATAACCCTCATATCCATTTATATTTTTAAATGTGCTATGTTCGCAAGACACAACTTATCGGTTTTTGCGACAAATGGATCTGAACACGAACATAATACACGGCATGGAACTTTTTTGAGAATTCCACAACACAGAACCTCATTATATGAGAACTCCCCACGGTACAATGTAATTAGTTGACTTTTACCTTTTTAATGGTTGACAATATTGATTGTTTATTTTTATTTCCATATACAGACACTGAAATTCATATGTACAAATTGATAGATTCTATTTATTTACTCATTTGTTTATACATATGTCCGTATATTTTTAGTATATTTCTAATGTAATGGAAATGTGATGAATTGTAATATTATACTGAAAGGATCTACCATCTGTACCTAGCGTACCAACGAATGGTTAATAAACTATTGTTATTATTTCACACCCGCAGTGCGATGAATAGCTGCGAAATTACAGCGTATCTATCACACTTTGAGTTGATATGTGCTGCTGACCACCGAACAGTACTACCTTGATAGGATACGAATGCTAGTGGCTGCTAAAAAGTTACTAGTGAGGCGAGCGGGAAGTATCACGAAAAACTTTAGGTTCGGCGAGAAACATTCTCGCTTATTCCAAGAGCCTCCACGTGTTGTGGATAATCCGCCAACCGCTGATTATGTGGAATCCTTCTGAAAGGATAAAGGTCAAAGAACTGCACAACCCGATAACCCTGAATGACGTTCGAAGAGTCCTTGTGAGTTCCAAGAACTTTGCTGCTCTAGGCCCAGATGGGCTGAACACTTATTGGTGGAAAAAACTACCAAGTACCCACCGCTATCTGCCTAAAGTTTTCAACTCATGGCTGGATGGAGAGCAGCCGATTCCGGATTGGTTTGTCGAGGGGCGGACCGTTCTCATCTACAGACCGATAACATGCTTAAGTATCTTTCACACACGAAAACTCACCGCAATCGACCGAGTGTTCGAACAGGTATTCAAGCAGAGAGAGTCGAAGAGAAGAGTCGCTGGATGTAAAGAGAACCTGCTCATCGATAGATTTATAACGCACGACTCGATACAATATAAGAGTAACTTCTTTACAACCTGGATCGATTACCGCAAGGCATTCGATATATCTGGTCAAGCCAGAGTCCAAACAGGGTGGATTACTTTCAGAAGGGGTATATTTCAGGGCGATTTCCTCAGTCCCTTCCCCTTCTGCAACTCACTATTGCCATTATCCGTTGCGCTCAGAAATACTCAGGGTATAACTGTGGCACCAACGGAAACTGGAGGCACAAGGTCACCCATTCGATTTGTATGGATGATCTCAAACTCTGGAGAGAAGAATCTCCATCAGTCCTTGAGGGTAGTGGAAGAGTACACGCATGCTATCGGTATGAAATTCGGAATAGACAAATGTGAAATGGACCACCTCAAAAGAAGACGATGCGGGGACTACGGAGAGGATGTGCAGCTCGTATATTTACCTCGGGGTGGAACAACGCCACTCATAAGAGGTAACAGCAGTGAAAAACTTTCTCCGCGGCATGTATCAGCATAAAATCCGACAGATCTGATCATCAGAACTGTCGGGGAAGAACAAAGTTGCTGCAACAAATATGCTTGCCGTTCCAATCTTGCTCTACTCGTTTGAAGTAGTGAAGTGGACTCAACGTGAAGACCCGAAAATTTATGCATCTCCATAGGAGTTTGCATCCGTTTCATGGTTGTACTTCCCCTGACAACAAGAAGGCTGTAGACTTTTCAGTTTGGAGTGTCTACGTGACAGAATGGTACTGGATGTAGCCTGTGAAGTCATCTGGGGTTCGAATCCCCTTCTCTGCATGATCCGCGATCATGAGAGAGCTGGAATTGGAGGGTTTCTCTTTAGAGCAGCTACCCGAGCAGCTGATGAACTCGGTCTAGTTTTCGACACTCAACGAGGTGATCACAACAAACATCATCATTGCAGATTTATCAGAATTGAGCTTGAGCTTATAGGCTATAGAAATGTCAAAGATACTTTGAAGATCGTTATTACTAATATATCTGTTTTTTCGTTAACCAATTGTCGCCCCCTACAGAGACAACTCTCAGAAGTCGAAATTCGTGCGAGCTGAGGACTAACGAGGTCTTACCTCTCAACGTGTGATCCCTAACACGGGTTGGACGATATGAAGCGGAAATCGATAGTCCGGCCTTGCGGTTTGAACCACAGGTTCACACAGCGGTCGATTGATTGAGTAGATCGAACCACCCACAAGAGCCCACCAGGCTACTGTCTCAAATGAGCAGATGTAGAATCTGAGAAATACAACTGTATGTCGCTAGCATAGTAACGTATATTGCATTGTTCTACAAACAGATACAAATCAAAGGTATTCAAGCTGAAACTTTGAGTAAGATTATTAAGCAGTGACACGGCTTTCCGAGAAAAACTAAAGTACACAAGTTTATCACACAAATTCTCGTGATCAAGAATGACAAATATTTATTTTACGAATGAGTGGCAAATATGTGGTGACCTAAAGGTCATAGGACTATTACTAGGTCTTCAGGGCGAATTTACTGTTTTGCTGTTTTCTCTGCCTTTGGAACAGTAGGGAAACACAGAGTCATTATCAGGTAAAAGAATGGCCTCCTAGAGATAAATATATTCCAGGTCAAGCTAACGTGAATAATATATCTCTTGTTAATCCCAAAAACGTTTTGTTACCTCCATTACACATTGAACTGGGGTTAATGGAAAATTTTGTAAATGCATCAGACAATATCTTAAAAACATTTTTCCAAAATTAAGTGACGCAAAGCTTAAGGAAGGTATATTTGTTGGACCACAAACAAGAAAGTAGAAAATTACAAAATACTGCAGAATCGGGGATGTCGCATTTCTCTCAAAATTCATATCTTGCACTCCCATTTGAATTTTGTCCTAGAAAATTTTGGTGCTGTCAGTGACGAACAAGGGGAAAGGTTCCACCAACACATACTGACAATGGAGCAAAGTTATCAAGGCAGATGGGATGCAGCAATGATGGGGGATTATTGTTGGTTCCTCAAGAGGGAAAACGATGAAACTTATAAATGAAAGTCAACATTTGCAAAAAGTTTATGCACAAAAGACTTCATTTGAATATTTTTTCATGTGTATTGTAAATAAAGTCTTCAAATAAAGTATGTTATCCTCAAAATATATTGCCTTTTTCTTGTTTTGATTTTATATTTCTCTATAATATGTGGAAATTTCTGTATTAAACTAAAATAACTATAACTCAAAATCTATATGTGATGGAAAATTTTGATGTTGAATTCGCAGTCAGGATGCTTTAAACTCATGTGTTTAGCCATTATAATGATAGTCGCAAATTTTTTTCTTATTTGTTGGTTAGGGTTCTTATTGTTAAATTTCATATATAGACAAATTCATCTTTTACGTATTGCCTACCAAAATATTTCCATAGCTACCCTCAATTCAAAAAAATATCAGTTAATTTGTTTTAGCATGCTTCTCCAACTTGTTTAACGATCAAATGTTACTGATTCTAAAAGTTTTGAACATATAGAATAGGTCTGTGAGGTATTGCCTACCTGTTTACGTTCATGGCTACCAGGCAAGCAGGTGTAAACAGGTAAGTAAATTTAGGTGACTGCACCGATCTATTAACCAATCAAAATACAGATTATTCAATAACAAACACGCTGATATAGTATTACCTGCAATAAACTGCATTGACTCTCAACAACAATCATATTGATATAATTCTACCGAAGTTAACAGAAATTGAAAATTACCTGTACATAAAACGAAGTATAAGAAAATCGTATCACTTCTTTTCTTGCAACTCTTCAGATCTGAATTCTCCATTGCGTACACTATCATTGATGAGATTGAAAACCGAAGTTTTTTTCAGTAATTCCGTTGTCAGTATTTTAAATTTCAGGCGATTTTATAAATTAGTTATTCAGACATAGGTACAGCTAGTAGTTTTACGAAGCAGAAAATAGTATAGTACACAAAAATAACGTATACAAGTTGACTTTACAATTAAAATGAAAATAAACTTTTAATTTAGCAGGTGTGGAGGGAATTATCTAGTCAAAATAACAAGAAAGAAATGACAGATCTTTTTTCATGGGAGATACACACCTGTAGTGGTTTTGCCACTGGAGAAGATACCAAATAAAAAAGTATCGATTCATTTCAGTAGTAGTAACAAGGGTGATCCAGAAAACACCAACTACCTAGTCAATATAATGATAAATCGTCTTTCATAATACATTCAGACCAAATATGAGATATTTTAAAAGTCATATTAATAAAGAGCGAATCCGATCTTCAAATATAAATGAAACAAAGTGAAGAATATTATTTTACAACTTGACCATTTGGTCAGTCAGACAGTAAAAATATATACACATACATATTGAAATAAATGATAATAATTCCATGTAACACATAAATATAGATGAAAGAATCAAAAAATATAAAGAATCAAGCATAATAATATAAAAAGTGATTGCATGAAAAATAAAAATGAATATCTAGATAGTAAAGATTATTACTGAATATAACTGATTAAGTGTAAAACATTCAAGGAGGTGATTCCTCATCGAAAAAAAGATAGAATATTTAGGATATTTCAAATAAAGAAACTTCATTGGAGCATCCCTTGTTAAGAAACAGCCCCTTAAAGGGGGTACATAAAATTTGTATAACAATTTTTTTCACAAGCACTGAAAAAGTTACAATATTGAAATTAATCTGACGTTTTGTACTACCAGAAAGACACTTAGCCAATCAATAATTTGATTTACCCCAAGGTTGTAAGGAGTGGAAAACGCAACCCCTAAAATTTATGTCCAATTCAACTTTTTGTCTTATTATTTGTTTACCATTTAAAAATTTATTTTCGATAGCCTGTTTCATTCTTAACAAAAAATGTTCCTTGGGTTTTCAGCCCAAAATAATTCAGTTCGCAGCAAAAAATAATTTTACGAACAACTACAGAGATACATCGTCATAAATGCGAACTGGATTTATTGTTATTTTGTAGTTAATAATTGCATTAAATGATCGAAAGGTAATAAACAAAACTAATTTATTAATAACAAAACACACAACATGTAGAAATCATAGTAAATGTTCAATATATTTACCTTCAGATATTACGCATGCGTCTAGACGTCGGCGCATTGAGCCACGTATTCGCTCAAATATTCCTGGAGTCTCCCTGATTACTTTGCACGCATCGATGATGCGGTTTCTTAAGTCCTCTACATCGCGAACAGGAGTACGATAAACCAAAAGCTGTAAATGGCCCCAAATTGAGAAATCGAGAGGATTGAGATCAGGAGATCGAGTGGGCCAGTTCTGTGGTCCTCCTCGACCTATCCACTGATTTGCATATGCAGTTAAGTGCTAACGTGCTACTTGACTAAAATGGGCGGGAGCCCCATCATGCATAAAAAACATATCCCTTCCCAAAGTAACTTTCTTCAGCAGTACTGGATGCACTTCTCTGAAAAATTGAACGTATGCCTCATCATTTAATCGAGGAGGTAGAAAATGAGGTCCAGTTAAATCATCATTCTTGTTTGGAATTTTTTGAAGCGTGAACCGCATGTAAGTTTGTAGATACCTGATCTGGTATTCTATATTCAATCTCAATATTTTGTTTATTTAGTAGTCTTTTTACTCTATCCCATATTTTTCCAGTATAAGTGAGTGTATAGAAGGTGCCAGTATTATATTTGATGTGAGGATATGGTTAGGTTAGGCAAGATCAGAAGTGAGTGGGTCTATTCGACCCTCCACCGCAACCCGCAAGGGTTTGTTGTGGTTCACACCTATTTACACGTGACCAAATTAACACAGATTCATGAAGAAGTTGATTAGTTCATATGGTGGGTGATCTTTCAGGTCAGATGGTAAGAGTTTGGTTCTACCACGGCAGGTCAGGCACAAAGTATATGCTCTGTTGTTTAATCATATTCCAAACAGAGGCGATAAACACTGTCATCTGACCATCCGGGTCTCTATATATGATGAGGTGGTGCTACCACCTCCTACCTCCTGGACTTCTCAAGAACAACATCGTCACACTTCAACCACTTCATACAAAAAATGATAAATTATAAACATGAACCTAACTATTGGATGACTTCGTTCTAAAATCAGTTCTATAGTTTTAGAGTTTATCGCGTTTAGACAGACAGACAAAAAAACAAATAAAGAGACAGACACGGCGGAAAAGTTGATTATAACATCTAAACTGCACATTTGATTTATTTCTTTATTACATAAAAATATCAGTTTCATCGAAAGTCACTATTTGACATTGAAGTCTTTCTCGATTGGCGTTTGGTATCATCGCAATTGACAAAAAATTGACCTAATTATAATTGTTGAAAAAAACTACTGTAAGAAATCCAATAACTTCTCAAATTGCTGTCATTTTTGTGTCATCCGCTGTTGATATCAACTGCCACTATCAATCAATTCATACAAATATGATAGAGAAGGTCGCGAACTATCCAAATATTTTAATCGCTCGCTAGTTATTAGACACACTGATTTTTTCCACCAGCTACCTCCGAATTTTGATTTCAGGAAAGATATGGAAACTTTTCGATATTTTTCAAAAGATTTAACTTTCACTAAGTGTAATTATTCAATAATGATAACGAAGAGTAGTTTCTATTTGCTCAGTATTTCTTGAATTTCAAGAACACTCTTGCCTTTAGTTTCTGGTAACAAGCAGTATATGAAGATAGAACTGAAGACGCAACTCACGCTGAAAATTCCAATACAATAGTGAACTCCTAGATAGTGACTAACAATAGGAAAACCTGTAGTCAGGAGTAATAAGACCGTATTACCTATTGTCATGATAACTGACGTAGCTACCGATCTGATATTGTTAGGAAAAAATTCAGTAAGAATAGAAGTGGCAATTGAACCTATCCCTAGCGAATACGCGGCTATGTAAATCAGAATGCAAGCTACTGGCAACCACCTGATGCTGGCGATTATTGGTGAATGAATGCCATTTAAATAGAAATAAACAGCGAGAAGAGCAAGTGGGATGGCACTGCCTATAGTAGAGAAAAGAAGTAGTGGCCTCCTTCCAAACCTTTCCACAATTGTGATGGTCACGAAGAAGAACAGTATTTTCACACATCCCACTAAAATAGCAACAAGATTCCCAGAAAGATTTGTCCCAGCGTCATTGAAGATGGGACCTAAGAAGCCCATCATGACAGGAACCCCCGACATATGTACTGATATACAGCATCCCAAACCGATGATGAATCCTTTTCTCGAAGCTCTCGTTTCAAAAATATTCTTGAATCCACCTTTATCAGCTTTATTGTCAGCTTTCAACATCGCCTCAATTTGGTTATAATCTTCTCGAATCTCAGTGTCACTCTTGTTGCCTCTCAATTTTTTCAAAATTCTCATGGTTGTGTCCTTATCTCCCTTGGAAGCTGTATACACTGGTGTTTCGGGTATCACCAACCAGAGAAATATCAATTGCGGTATTAAAGGTGCTACGCACAAAAGGGTGAACACTTTTATGCTCGTTAATGGACCCAAAAGGTATCCGTAAAGACTTCCTAAAGGAAGGAAAAACATCATCAGACATCCATGTTTGGCTCTATTATGGTCTTCGCAAATTTCATTCAAATAAATTGGTAATACAACAAGAAGTAAACCCAAACATAAATATACAATACTCCTCCCAGCGTAGTAAAAGTAAATATGTTTTCCAAACGCAATTGCTATGTTAGACACAAGAGCTGCCAGAGATATACATATTAATGTATTTTTTCGCCCAATCACATCCGGAAGTTTTCCGAAGAAAAAAGAACCGAAAATATTGAATAGCGAAGGTAACCCTACTAAGATTGATATTTGGAACGTCGTGATTTTTTCTCCTAGGGGGTTGATTTCTGGGTTGGTTGACTTCAACTGAGGAATAACGGGAGAAGTCCAGACCAAAGCCGTTCCAGTCACAACCATCAGAAGGTCAACTGAAAACAAAAGATTCGTGAAAATTCTACATCGGTATTGTTCATCGATTGTTTTTATAGTTAAAAAAACTAGTGATTGCCCTTACAATACCAGGTTGGTCTCGGATGTACCCGGACTGACCTAGAGATGGCAATAGTTGTTCAAAAAATATCACTGTGTTAGGAAATATAAATCTTCATATCTCATATACAGGGTGAGTGAAATTGTTGTTTGCTGAATTGAATGATAGTCCTTGGAAAAACGATTCCACTGGATCAAGAATGACAGATTCAGATAAAGTGTTTCAATTTTTGGGGAGTCGATTTTGAATCGGCAGAATTGATTCTTCAGAAAAAGTCAATTCCTCATTAGAAATATCTTCCTGGAAATCAACAGGTTGTTACAGTATGAAGTCATCTTCAAACTTGACCCCCCCTGTGAGTCAGAAACGGACGTGTTATCTGAAATTTCAAAGGAACACGACAATTTTCATTCCTAGGGGGACTGATTCTGATGTGGCAATCATACCCGAAACTTCACCCCCATGCGGTCAGCCACAAACCCCTTCCCCTATTTTTTTCAATAGCATAGGGGTCGAATGATACATTATTTGAAAGGTTGCAGTTTTAGGACATGTACAAATGGATAATCGACAATCTACAGACAAGTGGCTAGAGCGTCTGGTGTATCAGCTGCTAGGGTTTTTTGAATTTTGAAAGCCTACAAATTCCTTTCAGAATAAGGCTAGTTTAGGAATTGAACAGAGATGATCCTGATCATCGTCTTCAGTTTTGTGGGGTGTTCAGCGAGATATTGACCAATAACCCAAACCTATTATACAATACTTGTTTTTCATACAAAAGTTCTCTCATGTTGAATGGTGATGTGGATAGACATAATTGTCGTTACTGGAGCGATGTGAATCCTCATCGGTGATGGAAACACATTACAAACTCCACAAAAATGAATGTCTGGGCCGGCATTCTTAGTGATCATATTGTTGGACCACTCTTCATTGGAGACACATACTTCAAGACTGTGTAGATCCTATGATTACACGAGTTTTTAAAATGATGTCAATTTTCAAGGGAATGAAATAACATTCCGGCAGGATGGTGCACCCCCATATTTTGATGTGACACTTTTTGGACGAACGTTTTCCAATGCGTTGGATCGGCAGAAGGGGTTCAGTGGAGTGGCCACCTAGATCACCTGATCTCACACGAATGGACTTCTTTCTGTGGGGACACCTGAAGTCGAAAGTGTACTCTACTAAGCCTACAAATCTAGAAGACCAGTGACAGAAAATT
>WOGR01010730.1:0-10814 GCA_015342045.1 Leptinotarsa lineolata
CCGCCGTATAGTCCTGACTTGGCACCGAATGACTTCTTTTTATTCCCGTATGTAAAAAACAAACTGAGAGGTCAACGTTTTTCGACACCTGAAGAAGTGGTTGCTGCATTCAGAATGCATGTTTTGGAGATATCTCAATCAGAGCGGCAAAAGTGCTTCGACAATTGGTTCAAACGCATGCAAAAGTGTATAGATCTTCATGTGGAATATTTTGAAAAACAATAAAGTGATTTTCCATTACTAATATTTGTTTTTGTTCTCTAATCCCGAAATATAAATAGCAACCAACGTATCAGTCGACTCAGATAAGAAATTGCACAGCTTGTAGAAACATTTCACAAACTATAAATATTATTGCGTTTGAATATTTGAAAATAATTCATTTTTCTTCAATTCATTCGAATCTTGAATACCTTGTCTAAGACCTAACATCGTTTGAGCAATAGCTAATTTCTTTCATTTGAAACCTTTACAACGGTTACAGAATGAAATCAAAAAATGTATACATAAGCTGAATCAGAGAGAAAGGACCAGCAATCTGTATAAACCTAAACAATTATTTGATAGTAGGGGAATATACCATTTCAAAGTATGCAAGCACTCTGTATCTGATACTAACATTAAACGTAAATATCTTTATACCAGAAATGGCTACGAAATAATTTCATGAATGCAATTCTCAGGAAATTTTTGAATTAAAAAATACTCTTGGTACATATTTATTGTACACTCAATATCTTCTAATATAATGATGAGTATGAAATGAACTTTCCTTATCCTTAGCTTGTTCCTGCTGAATATTCCTTTGGCAAGTATTTCGGAATTCGAGACATTCATGGTAATCGAAAAAAGTGATATCTCCGGAAATACATTGAGTGAAGTAAGTATATTTATATCAAGAGTTTTCATCTGACCCAGCTAAATTTTTTTTAGGCAGTTGATGTTCAAATCACAGAACTTGAAATAGCCTGTTTCATAGATTTTCCTGTAGAAGTTAATGAACAACCTGAAAGGTAATATTTTTTCTTATGGAAGTCACATCACCCACAGCGACATTTTCATTCACAATATTAAATGTGACACTGACTCAAAAACGAACAGTGCTAGGTGGAATGATTATATCTAAGGTGCAGTGCTCAGATGACTAAGAAAAAAATATAGTCTTTTGCTACTGTAATTTTTTCTGAAATTAGTAATTTTAGCACACATTCAGTCAATAAGAGTTTGAATATCTTGAAAAAACTATATACATCAAAGCGACGTATTTTTCCATTCGATGTCAAAGTTATAAAACTCGTTTGAACTCTTCAGAACTGTTAGTGGTATACTAAAATGAATAAGAACTTTATTATAAAATAGTCTACAGAAAAAATCATATTTATTTTCAGAAATCATAGTTTGTCAGTGATATGACATTTAAATCTTAATATTCATAAATTAAATAGTGGAATTATTTCCTTTCTTGTTTGTCGTATTTTTTACGAAAATGAAGCCGTATTTTGGAAGAAAGCCAAACTAAGAAACCGTGACTTATTTCTAGAGCACTTGAAGTGATTTCTTCCAATTTTTATAAATTGAAGAGTTTTCAATAAATGACAACTTTATGAAAAATACTAGAGGAAGTCGCAATTTTTATGGTTGCTGTAACAAATACCGATATGATTCAATTTTTCATTACACACGAATCTTAAGATCTGAAAGCCGAATTTTTGAGATACAACAATAAAAATGTTTCAACAAATAAACGTATAAGTTTCCATTCATGTTGAATTTCTGGAATAGTATATATTCTAGGGAAAGAAATATTTTGGCTTTCTACTTTTCCATCTTTATACAGAAATGTGGGAATTTTCCAAATAAAGAAAGAAAGCAGAAAAATAAAAAAAGAATATCTAGAAAGACGTGTATATCATGCAAAGAAATAACTTCCAGAAACAGAACTGTAAGAAAAAACCCTCTCAAAACAAATACTTTTATTACACGAAAGAAAAAATACTTTCAAAACCACTACTTTCATATGAACGGTAATTATAGAAACACTTTTTCCTATTCAGTATTGTACGTCAAACATCCGTTATGGAATCAAATCAGATATTAGTCTCAAGATTGCTACACAATATAGTATGTGAAAGAGGAAAAATTTCACTCACATGAAACACTGTCATTCTCAATGGCGGACATGATGTTTTATTTCTTTCGTGTAATTCAATTTTTATATGAAAGTAGGGCTTCTCCTTTCAGTTTTGTGTCTGAAAGTTACTTCTTTGCATGAGCTACACATCTTTGTGAATAGTTTATTTTGAAATTTTATACTTTCTTCCTTCTTTTGGAAGACTCCCAAGTTTTTTTCTATGAAGTTGGAGAAGTAAAAGCTGAAAACTTCCTTTCCCAAAATTTATTCTTTTCTCCTCCTTTCAATTCAAGTGTATATTCATAATTTATTCTTCGTTCTGTTTGTTTCATATTTTTTTAGTTTTGTCATTTCCAATATCGTATTTGAGATAATTTTCCCTTCATTTTCGAATATTTGCAAAGACTATCTATAAAAAACAACTGTCTAACATCAACTTTTCACAACTCGAGTGTTTACTTTTTTATATATAATTTTTTATTATTTTGTACAATTTCTTACATTACTCCAATCTAGAACGCCAAAACTTAATTGGCATTGAAAATGAATATTATAACACCAAAAATATGAGCTCAGTAAAAGTGTTATATCATTGAGATTATCAAAAAATATTGGAATATGATATAATTAAACAAAATCAATCCAAAGGTCAAACAATAATTTTTCTGATAACGTGAAAGTTATACATATGTTTCAGAATACTACAGGTTTGTAACAAGTAACCTCATTAGATACAAATTCATGAACTTCTAGTAGATTTTTCAAAAGCCTCAGCTATGTACATTTCCAATTAACTTCGATCAAGCTAGTGTCTATTCCGTTGATATCTCTTTAGAGACGTAGGCCGCCTAAATTTCTGTTTCAAACTCCACCAAATTTAGATATCACCATTATAAGAACATATTCAAAATATTTTTGGAAATATGTTCATATATTCAACTATCTGTGACCAATTTTCAATATCCTTTTTTAAACAAATATTTTTGCTAACTTTATTTGATAAATAATAATGAATTAGGTTTTTTCAATTTGAAATTCAATTGTAGCATCTCGAGCACACTTCCTATTGTCTCTAGTTCATGATAAGATACTTTAAAAATGTTATAAAATAGACATTTCCAGGACAACTGCTTGATTTCAATCCTAAATAAATGTTGGCTTCTTGCACAGATATACTGCTTTTTATTTATTCTTTTTGGCACTACACTCACTTTTCTATCAGTACTCTCGGAATTAATTCTCTATAATCCCCCTTGTTATCCGCTTATGGACACTCATTAATGTTCACCCTCGGAACTACTATCTGGGTTTATTTCAACTCCGCTGTCAGCTTCTTCGTTATCTTCATCTCCTCTGAACCGATTTACCATCCCTTCAACTTCTTCTAGTTCGTTTTCATCTTCAAACAAATTATTTCGCCAGTACGATACCTCTTGACAACAGAAACAGTCTTGAACATTTTCTTGAGTATTGATTCGTCTTTTGTGTCTTTCCAGTAGTATATGGTAGTCGGTGAAACCTTCCGCAATTACTATAATCACAATGAAAATGATCAGTATGAAGAAAAACCAGAAAATTCCTTGGTCTTCAGCCGACATGATTTTATTGTTCATGTTTTAGTTAACACGTTTGATCTCTTTGTACTCTATCAAACTGAATAGTTAAGCAGTGAAGAGGTGAGTCTGTCGATGTTGTCTGGGATTTTAATAGAGTGTACTGATAAAGGTGGACACTTAGGTAAGCAAAACTATGAACACGAAGAGTATATTGATGTACTGGGTGTCCACACTTCATTCTGTCTCAGATGAGTATTTTATATGTGTACAATTTGATAATGCATTCGAAATTCGATCAAAAACCTCAAATACTTTTTTTGAAAATATTTGAAAACACCGCATAATAGATCAACGAAGTGTATTCTCATATTACGTTTCGTGAAACCCATGGTTGGTTGGTATAATGCCAGAAATTTTTCAAAACTAAATCCTATTCAATTCATGGTTTTATGTAGTAGTCACATATAATGAACACCAACAACCAATTTCATACGTTCATTCATTATTATTCACATTTATAGAATTCATAAGTCAGATCATATAAAGGAAAAATTTGTTTAGGCCAATTTCAAACTTCCTACAGTATAGGTTAATGAATTGACACCTAACAGAAAACAACTACTCCCCTGGCTAATACCACCAAGGGCGATGGATTGTATCCGACAGGTGCCAGTGCAGGACTCTTCACTGAAGTATTTTCTGCATATGCTGTTGACGAAACAACTGCCCAAATCGAATTTCAATTATTGAATGGGAACACTTGCAGACCGGTTTCGGGCTATTTGGCCTCTCGTCAGTGCAAGGTGGTGGCCATCATTAACATATAGTCAATGATATTCCATAATTAAAATTCGAATTCCTTGCAGTATATCATTCCTCGAACTAAGCTGAAGCGAACAACAAACAACATGTTTGTCACTGCCCCACCTGGTGAACTAACCAACCGCATATCTGAAATTCGCCCAATTCCAATATTCATATGTGAAAAGTTTTCTTTCCTCATATGGGGAATTGGGCGAATTTCGGATATGCGGTTGGTTAGTACCTCGTTCGTGTATAACTTGTACTTGTATACAATCTATAGTTTTGCTAAACTATTGTCGCACAAATTGCTGTTCAAATAAATACTTACATACACTATCAAGTATAAAATTTCAATTTCTATGAACAATCTTTAGGTTTGCGTAAAGCATTTGACACTGTACATCATGATATATTGAGCTCACAACTAAACAGTTTTGGCATTAGAGGAAATATCCTTAATTGGTTTGTAAATTATATAAGTAATAGACAACATTATGTTTGCATGTAAAATGAAGAAAGTTCCATTAGAAAAATTTATTTTGAGGTACCACAAGGATCTACTCTTGATCCGCTCCATTTTTTTAATATACATTACCTCATTAACACATTTACGTCTGGAGGGATCAGTTAAATAATTTGCTGATGATACAACAATTATATACACTTTGTATAACTTAGACAAAATTCATGACGATATTAAAACAGACATGAAAACATTTTCAGGTTCGCTACAAGATAATAAATCATCTCTAAATTTCCAAAAACCTCCATAAACCTTTTCAATTTTCAATTTGATCATTGAACAGTTGTACAAATCCTATAATTATTCAAACAATATTCCTCTTGGCTGAGATGTAATCAAATAAGTGAATGAATGTCATTACGATGTCATCGATGACATTAGTAGATCAGACTTATTCCGTGACATAAAAATCGTAATTTATGAATGAATTGTGTATTTTTTTATAATATTATCCAGATTGGTACTGAAGAGCCCTAAGGCGAAAGAATTTTCTCTTCCGTGGAACTTCAAAGTTTATATGATAGTAGCTGTTTCAGAAGGGCTTTTTCTTTCATTTTTTGTCTGAAAGTTACTTCTTCGCATGATCTACAAATCTATGTTTGGAGTTACTTCTTTCAAAAATGATTGCTTCCTTCCTTTCTTTGAAAGATTCCCACATTTTTTGTATCAAGATGGAGTAGAAGAAAACGAAAAAAAATTTTCTCCCAAAATTTAATCACTCCTTCTATTGAAATCAATTCAGTAAGTTATACCAATCATTGTAATTCTATTTAAAACAGGAACTATATTCCTCTTGAATTTTCAAAAAATATTCATTTGTCTTATTTACTTACAACTGCATTCCCCTTTTTCTATTTGGGGATCAACCAACAAACTTACAATAAAACCTTTGGAAACTTCACAAAATAAAAGTATCAAACTTAAATGACTAAAACTATTGTTTTAGTCATTCAAAAACAAATACATTGAAAATATCAAACATAAATTTCATAGAAATGAATAATATTCGTAGTCATATCACTAGGCAAACCAAATTATTATCAGTGGGTAATTTCAAATCTAGTTTTGGACAGAAATCGATTTATCATGGTAAAATTATAATACAATTACTGAAGAAATAAATAAACTAAAATTGCTCTTAAATTCAAAAATCAATTGAGAAAGTATTTAATGAATTGAATTATGAATACAGGATTATATGATTTTTCATATAGCCAGAATCGTCTGAATGCTTCAACAATAAATCTGGAGAATTTCATATTTGACTGTTTGCTCATATTGATAATTCTGCTTGTGTTTTCTTATTCAATTATTTATATTTTATTCTTTTTATTTTAGTTTTTATTATCTACTCGTATTCACTAACTTAATGTTCACTACTCATATTAATTATTTGTGTTTTATTGTTCAATGTTTCATTATTTTGTTGAATTTGTGTCATTAGTTGATTTAGATAATCCCTATTTATAAACATTTACAAATGATATTTCTTGTGGATAATAAAGACCTTACAATACAGTAAAAAATGGAAGTATTGAATATTGGACTATAATCAATGATAATAATATTTAGTAGTTCTCTATTCTTAGTAAAAAACCTATTTCATTTTAGTACATTAGCAAAGTACATTTCAATATAAGCTTGTTCATAAAAATATTTTTCTCTATCACTTCATTTCAGTATTGTACAGAAAATGTTCAACTGAACCAATACAAATTCAATTTTCAAAACTTGATTCGGATATGTATAATTAGGATATTTATCACTCGTCTGTTAGTCAGTTCATTTCCCTATATGGTATCCTAAATGACACATCCTGTGAATCATTTTTTCTATCGCCTTGTACATGTTGCATTCTTCCACATCGGTTATTGCAGAACGTTGAAGTTATTTGATAAAGAAATCTAGAGATAATCGACTAACTTTGTATAAACAAACTCATATCTACTGGTGATGTAGTAGTAAGTGTGATAATTTGAATAAACACGATCAGCTTGAAGAGTTGAAATTTTATTGACTGAATTGAATAGCATTTTTTTTCTTATTCAATAATCCTCCATTTCCCAAGAAACAAACATTCCTGATATCTTGAAAATAAATCTTCAAAATTAAATATGAAAAACATAAATACACATTGAAATCAATGTAGTTTCAATTTTGATTACAATAACAAATGGAAAAAATTTTGCCGTTCTACTCTTCCATCATTGAACAAAAAATCTGGGAAATTTCCAAAGAAGGATGAATTTCAATAACCAAAATTAAAACTAAGAAGAAGTTTCTTTCTTTTTGGAAAAAATAGCCTTTCGAAACAACTACGAGTCCTTTAGAAACAAGTATCCATATCAAACAAGAGTAAGAGTAGAGACTTCTTATTTTGAATAAGTTGATTTCTTCATGAAGCTCTTTTGTAGGAAATGAACGGTCCATCTTATAGAAAATTTTTAGTAATGTGTTTTGCATTATTTGTGAGCCTTCCAAAGTTCCTCCTCAAGCTGTAATGCAATACTCGAGAACAGACTCTGCCAGTGCGTAATATAAGATAAGAATGTTCTTACGAGTGAGGATAATTGTTTTTTCGATCGCAGGACGGTGGCAGATATTTTGAGCACATTTATTTTATGTCTCTTTAAAAAAATTCATTTGGTTGCTCGCTATTCGTTAAAGTTATGGTCATGAATTTTGTTTCTTCAACAATCAAGCTGAAAAGATCATAATCGAGCAATGCTTTCATCTTTTTCATTTGATTTTCTGCATTTCTGTAGACTCCCTGCCATGAGTCCCGTGAGAAGATAATGACCGTGTCATCAGCGTAGGATATAATAATATGTCCCTGAAAGTTTTTGATATTACTAATACTATTTATGTATACCAAGAATGAATAGAATAGGCCCTAATATGGTACCTTGAGGTACACCTACAGTAATTGTTGAGCAGTCACCCAGTTCTTCGTTCATCTTTACTCTTTGTGTTCTCTGTGATAGATAGTCTCGAAGTTAATCAAGTATCAAATTCCGAACTCCATACGCATATAACTTATGCAAGAAGATTTCATGGGACACGGTGTCAAAGGCTTTGGCAAGGTCAAGAAAAATGGCTATACATTTGTTCGATCTGTGCAGTGCCTTCACACCACTTCTCACGAAGTCCAGAACAGCATTTTCAGTATTTGAATTTTTTTTGGATCCGAATTGACTGTCGGTTAGCACATCATTCGCATCGAAGAAGTTGATAAGCCTTCTCTGTGTTCAAAGATCTTTGCAATAGCCTGTTTCCATTGCTTAGGGATTTTTCCTTTTGTATAACAAAGGTTCATTAAATGTTCCATTGGTTTATTAATATGTGTATATATGGACTCTACAGTTTTTGTGTTGATTTTATCCGGTCCAAGAGAGCAATTATTTTTTAATTTAGATATAATATCTATCATTTCGTTGCGCGTCACTGGCTTTGAAAAAGTGTTTCGTTTAAAAAAGTATCCTTCATGAGATCTTCAGATGCAATGTTAGACTTCTCAATATTTTAAGACATTTTTGCGCAAATGGTTGAGAAAAAGTTATTCAAGACATTTGATTTTTCATGGTTTTCAGAGACTACTTTTCCATTTTCCAACTCAACTGGCTAATCTAGGATTAGTGTTATTTGATTTTTCATCAGTTATTTTCCAAGTCTTTTTGGAATTTCCTTTTACTATGGCAAGTTTTTGTTGGTAATATTGATTTTTAGTACGTTTCATTAGGTCGTTGGCTTTATTTCTATATACCTTTTCAGGTCTTTCTTTTCTTTTTGTTTTGAAAATCTTTCCATCATTTTGTCTCTGTCACGTATCGATGTAACCAGTCCATTTGTTATCCATGGTTTGATTTTTGATTTTTTATTTGTCGTACGTTTTAGTTGATAATGTTATATATTTGTTCAGTTTTTCAACGAATATGTCATTAGATTTTTGCACTTCTTGACAGGACAAAATATTTTTCACTTTTCTTCTTTCAGTGAAGTGTTCAAATTATTATAATCTATTTTGCTATATGGAATCGAATTTTTGGCTGATATTCAAGTTATCTTCATGAGACCCTTTAATTATCAATGACGTCGCAAAATCATCTGTTAAACTTGATTGCTGCTGACGCTATTTTGTAGTTTTCGGAACAGTTTTTCCGGCTCACAAAAATATGATCAGTTATACTACTTGAGTCATTGGATACTCCAGTGGAGACATTTGTATAAGAGAAAAAACCATGCTCATCCTTTTTACTAAGGTAGTTTTGTACTTCATTTGACTTGATATCGAGTAAATTTATATTGATACCACCAATGAATATTTTAAATTTGCTTTTTTGAAAGTGATACTAAATAGTTTTGGAGGTTATCTAGGTATGTCAGAATATTTGTGGATGGTAGTCTATACGAAGCCCTTATGCCGATTGTTTTTTCTTTTCATTAATGATTGAGAATCTTACTAAATTTGTTTTTGTTTGTTTAAAACTCTGTACACCTGCATTTATTTTATCATTTATGTGAACAAGAAGTTGAATTTTAAGTCATTATAGTGAACCGTGAAATCAGGAATATTAATGTCACTCTCTACCTACATTCCAGGTTTGAGATAAAACTATTATGTCCAAGTCGCTAACATTCTGTGATGTAAATCGATAATTCATCGTAATTTTCTCTTATGCTTCTGATGTTGAAATGCACAACATCTATTTCCGAAGGTCCTACCCTCCAATATCTTGCTTGCTCCATTCTTCAAAATCACCATAAGTATCTGTTTTTATTTCTTTCTAGCTATCTAACATTTCTAGAAACCCTAACATGTCAATTTATTTCCCATTTTCTATTCCACTGTTTAATATATTAAAAAAAAAGAAAAAATTTTAAATTCGAATGCTTATACAAAAATATCAATGTAGAAAATGTGCCAAAAAATGATTATGTTGAAGTTAAGCTCATCCTACTTCCTGATTTATTTTTGTCTCCCAAGAGCATTTCTTCAGTTTTCCATTCAAATTTCCAGATCAAGATCGCTCTTCCCCAAATAGCTTTTTTTAAGTCAGCTTCACAGTATACGATATTTATTTTGTTATCCAAACTGAGATAAATTTTTCCAGATTCAGTCCACAAGTTTCTGAAAAATGTTTTTTCCATTGCTTGTTCATTTCCTTCAGTAGCTTTTTGTTCCGATAGATGTTTTGTTTCTGATACTAACTCCTTAGTTTCAGGTATATACATCTCGGTTTTTCACTTTCCTTTCCCATTCTGTAGCATAAGCTTATATCCTCTTCACCAATGTCAATATTCATTTTTTCTTTCATCAGTTGTATCATTTTCAATTGTGTTTTTTCTTTTGGACCTTCAATGAAATCTTGAATTTCTACTCCGGTTTTCTTGATCCATGTTGTCTAACTTGAGTTCCAGGACAGTCTTATCCCTTGAGATGCATTCAATGTTTCACTTCAAACTCTTCACGCCCTCCTCGTACTTTTGTTTCAATTCTGTTTGTCGTGTTTGAATCTCGAACATTCTTTCTACTATCTCGTAAATTTTTTAATGAACACTTTTTACGATACCCTCTGATACCTCATCTGCTATACTTCTTATAAGTGCCTGGTCTTTTAGCGAATGATTTATGGCACTGTTAACAGTGTTTCTCATTTCTTCGGCAATATCTCGCGTGAGGACCATTTTCCAACTTTTTCTTTTATCATTAAACTAGCAACCCGTCCCGGCTACGCACGGGTATTTTTGTAGATGTAGGTAGGTGTATGTACGTATGTCTGTAACGTTTTCATACGAAAAC
>WOGR01010731.1:0-10813 GCA_015342045.1 Leptinotarsa lineolata
TATTTTACAATTAGAATCAAATAATTTCCCGTTACTAAATATTTTTTCAAATGTGGAAACTGGTACATAAGCTCAGGTAATTCAATTCATTATAAACTCAGCTACACATGAAACATCAAATGACCAGGTAAAACTCAGGTACTTGAAATTGTAAAAATAATAATAATATTCCTTTATTTTATCATTTGAATGCACAAAGATTACATAAATGATTTAAAACGTTAATATTTCAGTTACCTTAAACAGGGATATATCAACAATTACAAATTTACTCATTCATGTATATATAGAAACATTAAATAAACAGTTTAAAAAATTTTGTTGAAGTGGTCTTTCATATACTTTATGCAGTATCAACTACTCCTCAGCTTATTAGACAATAATTCTGTATGCAGATGTTTGTCGAAAATTACCCCCAAAAGTTTCACCTCATCGCTACAAGTTATTTGTTTTTCTGTATTTTTAAATAACACAGGTGATTTTTGTTTGGAGTGCTCAAAAACACTGTTACTTTTTTGTTGTGATTCAGTGACAGACAATTCTTTTCAGACCACCTAATGATATCTTCATAAATCCTCACAGTTTTACTCAGTAGAATATCTATGCTTTTTTCAAAAATTAGTAAATTGGTATCCTCTGCATAACACACTATTTTTATGTCTTGTTTTTTTTTCCATCAGACTGATTATATCATTCACAAATATATTAAACAATAAAGGTTCCAATACAGATCATTGAGGTACACCTCAATTTATTTCATGGTAACTACTCAGAACTTCATTCAGTCTAACAACCTCACTTCTGCCATTTAATTGAAATAATTTTAGCGGTATCCCCCTAATTCCATAAGATTCTAACTCACTACATAAAAGCCTATTATTGACTAGTCGAAAGCTCTTGAAAAGTCAATTAAAAGACCAAGAGCATATTTTCCCTTATCAAGATTTTCTACAAGACATTTTTGAAAATCACACAGAGCAGATTTTGTGCTCATATTTTATACAGAATCCATGTTGAATTCTGGATAACAGTCTCTGACTGCAGAACCACAGCCAACTTCAAACATTCTGGGAACATTCCTTCAGAATAACAAAGATTGATGAGAATAGCCGATGGTTCACGTAGACCTGCATACGACTTTTTCAGTAGGTTATTTAATATTTCATCAATCCACTTGAATTGGAAGATTTCAAATTACCAATCATTTTAACATCTATAGGTGTAACTTTTAAGAAAAACGATTTCTTTGACACTGGCTTATTCAGATTTAGGTATATAAAGCATTGATAATGTAGAATTTAGTTAGTGAATACATGCCCGAAGAAGCCATTATATGGCGAAACACGTGTTACGTTTTTGTAAAACTGTTTAGTGAAAATCTTACAATAAAGTGTTTTTTGAATACGTTGAAAGGCAACTACTTCAACATGATCATAATCGATTAATACTCCTAACATTCAAGATAGGATTGAAACAGATATCATTCATTGGAATGCCATATAACACAGTATATGAAAGAATTAACTACATGAAATTTCACTTAAACGGGATCATTATCACCCCCAAACTTCAAAGTTTCAAAATAAAACGACTGTCTTATCACCTCATCAGCACCGTTTTGGATAACATTTTAAGACGTAGCATTTCTTCAAGTCACTTGATTTAATAAGAAATATTGTTTTTGGAAATGAAGCTTTTTAACTTTCTACTTCATCTTATTATAAAAAATGTGGAAAACTTTCGATGGAAGGAAGGAAATAATTGAGTTCAAAATAAAATATTAACAAAGTTATGTAATAGAACTATAATAGATAATATTTTTTCAAATGTCAATGATGGTGTGTATGATACAAAAGCAATTTGTACAGATCTGTCAGATCATAGCGCGCAGCTTCTACCAGACTTTTACCATTCTTCCACAGAAAAGGAGGAATTTCAATCAGGAAAACATCAATTATTTCAGAGGATTATTAGAGAGACCAGGACTGAGATTGAACTAGAAGAGAATCCTGAAAAAATTTTCAGTTTCTTCTCAACCTTTCATTCACTTCTCAATATGGCTTTCCCACTGGAACCGTATAAACCTGTAAAAAATTAAAATAATCCTTGGATCACACCGGGGCTTATAGAGGAGGGTAGGTTCGTTAAAGATGTTTATCATCTTGTTAGGACTTCGAGTGACAATGAATTAAAAACAGTCTAATGAATAAAAATCACATGAAAAACATATATGAAACTAAAAAACGTTACAATGATCGTATTATTCAATCTTCTTCGAATAAATCAAAGGCCACATGGAGCATTATCAACCAAAACATAGGCAGTAAAATACTTAAGAAAACACCATCTCACATAGTTCATGAAAATGGTAAAAATGTGAAGGAAAAGAAGTGAGTGACATATTCAATAAATTCATTATTGAAAGTAGAGATGAATTAACTCGAGATGTGAATAAAATTCACATTTACCCCTTTGAATTAAAGAGAAATTCCAATTCAATGTTCCTTTCTCCGGTAAATAGAAAAGTCTTAGATATTATATCAGAAGTTTGTAGTAAAAAATCAAGTGGGTTGATGATATTCCATATGACCTGAAAGAAATCTCTGCAACTATATTAGATGTTCTTGTCTACCTGGTGAATATGTCTCTTTCAGAACAGGCATCTTTCCCAAAGAATTGAAAAAGGCTATAATTGTTCCTGTATACAAGAGGGGTGACTATACAAGTCCTAAAAATTTCAGATCAATTGCTCTCATCGGTTTTTTCGAAAATTTTTGAAAAGGCTATTCAAACAAAACTCATATCATTTTTATTAAAATCAAACACATTTATTACAAGACAGTATGGATTTAAAAGGCTGTACTACCCAAGATGCTATCTTATTATTTTATAGAGTATTACTGGAGAACTTTGAAAGTAAAAAGAAAACTTCTGCCATTTTTTGACTTTGTACGTGCATTTGATACGGTTCATCACCCACTGCTTTTACAAAAGCTAGAGTCATATGATATTCGAGCACCTTTCTTGTCATTGATAGAATCATATTTAATGGATAGAACCCAACAAGTGCGAATAATAGAAAATTGAACTGTCCATCAATCAGATTACCTATTCGTTACTTGTAGAGTACCTCAAGGAAGTGTTAGTGGCCCAACACTTTTTCTGATTTTTATAAATGATTTAGATTTAAATATTAACAATTATTTTGTAATCCTTTTTGCTGACGATACTTCCTCTATTGTACCTACAGGCGATGAGTGATGAACAGCTTTCAAAAAATTCCACACATTGCATTAGTCAAATAAAAACTTGGTGCATTGCAAATGGCCTGAAATTAAACTTCTCTAAAACAGATTTGGGCACAAACAAGATCATAGTATTCTTGCGCGAACAGGAGAAATACCAAATTCATCTTTAAAACAGTGAAAACGTGAAATTCCTTGGCTTGCATCTAGGTAACAGGTTGACGTGGGAGAAGACTCATGTTGAGAAATTGGTTAAACATTCACTATAATGATTAGCAGAACTCATTCAGCTTTTCTGTTCAGTTATTATTTTGAATAATTTGAAACCAAGTTGAATACACCAGTGAATGAGTAGCAAATAATATGTTATGACTAAAATCAAACCAATGAAGTACCGAAATAAATTTATTATGAAACAGTTCTCACATACAGATAGAAAATCAGGCTACAGATAGTTCTTTATGTCAGGAACGTCATATCAAATCAAATTCATCATTCATCGCCAAAGTTCATACAAATATATGAAAAACACATCATATAAAATTAATGGACTAGCCACTAGTCATAACAGAACCTACAAGCTACAGCAGTACAAATACAAAATAAGTATATATTGAAAGTCAATTAACATTAAAAGTTTCAAAAATACAAACATAAAATAAGTATATATTGAAAAGTAGTTCCGTCTGTTCATAAATAAAAAAACAATTTTACAATCAAAGAACATCAAAATAACAGTACGTTAATGATGGTGATAATATAAAATAATATAATAATGAACATACACTTACATAAAAAATTCATCTAAAGAATAAAATATGTTTTCTTCCAAGCGGGCTGGCCATTTTGTAGGACCTCGATGGCCAATCCAACGATCGGGAAAAGTACTATCCAAATAGTTTCTTACTTGTCGGGAGTAATGTGGTGGTGTTCCATCTTGTTGGAATACAATATCCATATCGAATTCATTAGGATTCGCTTCGACGATTTCAGTGATGATAGAATCAACAGTAGTTTCTAGCATATTCAAATACAGTTCCCCTGTTGAATTTTGATCAATAAATAGAGGTGCTACAGTATGGTTTCCCAATATTCCTGCCCAATCGTTAATTATTTTTGGATATTGGGTATGTTTCCCGGAAAACGTGAGGGTTGGTGTCACTCCAATAATGGTAATTTTATCTGTGAACATTACCGTTTAAAAAAATATATATTCGTCACAAACAAATATTGTGGAGATAGGTACCGAGCATGGTCTTTTCAGAACGGAGTGAACCGTCTGAATATCCAGACCAAACAAATATAATTCCATCTCGTCATGAATTCTTCCTGCAGTTGATTCAGTGATATGTCCACTGCGCTTCGTCCTTTGAAGTATTTTTCTCATGTATGGAGCATGGAGCTCCACCCCTAAGCATACCCTGAAACTGGTGGATTCCATCCAGAAAAGTGCCACCCACCTTATTGGAGTCGCAAATATCACTTGTAGCTTGATAGTCTGGAATATCGTGGAATTGGCGCGGTGGTAGTGCGCCCGACTCATGATCGGAAGGTCGTGGAATCGATTCCGGCCTCGACCATATATTTTTCTCGGGAGAATTTATCTGGTTGAAGCTGGGATGATTCTGCAACCGTATTGGAAATCAAACGTTAAAAGGTAAGACCTCGTTTGTCCTTAGCTTGCACAAGTTTCTCAACTTCTGAGAGTTGTCGTCCGTAACGGGGCGACAGCTGATTAACGGAAAAACAGATTTTTAACAGATGGAAGAAAGGTTGAAGATTTGTTTCTCTTTCATAGGTACTTCCACGGAAAGTGTTCAAGGGCCTTGGCACATTTGATTCCACCAAGAGCGGTACATATCAGAAATACGCAACGGACTGTGGCTGCTCATCGTTGAAGTTCAACTCAGTGCACCTCGAACTTCGCTGTTTAAAAACTCTTTCATTTGGAGGACTGCGTTCATGTGGAATAAACTTGCTGAGAACGTTTTCCCGAATGGATTTAATCTCTAGCGATTCAAATTCAATGTGAATCACTACTTTCTCACAGGCAGCGCTCTTAGAGAGCCTAAAGTTTGATCGTTTAGTACTTGTTTTTCCTCAAAAAAAGGATTAAAACGCTTGTACTACTTAATTTTTTTTCAAAAACTGTAAGTCATGATGAGCACCAGTAGTCGCAGAAGTTAATGAAAACCAAGCTTTTAAATACAGTACAACTATAAAACTGCAAAATTCCCAATTATCAGAAAATCTAAATTCATTTCTACATATAAACATTTTTAAACTGTAAATTTCGTTTGCCATCCTCCTAGTATAATGAACTGCACCAGTAACTTCGAAAAAAACTTGTCTTGAGGCATTTCTCCAAGGAAAATCAATGACAATTCCAATAATTCTATATAGTCATCTCTGGATTGCTGCAACTATCAAAAGCAATTAAATGTTTGTCAGAAATGAGAAAATGTACATTTTAGAAAAATCATAGTAAATTATATTTAAGATCTATACGATTAATGAATTTTAAACAATTAGTTGATTTCGAAAATGTAATTCACTGAGCAAAAGAAAAGTATAACAATGTATTAACAGTCGTCGTGTCAATACACATCGCCTTAACATAATGAATAATACCACATTCATTCAATATCGATGAAATGACTGATGTTCGATTGTTTGACTTGCCAGAATTCATTTTTGGAACCTCATGTAGCTGTTCGGTACCAAATGCAGTTAAAAGAACTGGTAGTAATTCCACAGATTTTGATTCAGCAAGATCATTTAGCATTTTGCCGTCCCAATGCACGATATACATATTTATCATGTGCTTTAAAGTTATTCTTTAGTCTTTTAGCAATATCTTCTCTTAAAAGCATACAAGCACGTTGAATTGTTTTATAACTAAAAATTGTTCGTTCCGTTAACCAGCTGACGAACGTCAACCCTCAGAAGTCGAAACTTGTGCGAGCAATGGATTAACGAGGCCTTACCTTCTAACGTGCGATTACCCAGCACGGTGGCTCGGCGGGGAATCGAACCCCGGTCTTCCGCTTGAAAGGCGGATGTGTGATTTCTGGAATGCATGAGTAACGATGAAAAATGTTTGTAATGTACAAACCCCTCTGCCTGAACCCTCGCTCATTGTAATCGTCATTCTCAGTAGGTGCTAGTCTAATTTATTTTGAATTTTCAGAGTACTAGTAAATTGCCTAGCTTCGCTGGGCCGCTAACAAACGCAAAAAATTCCATTACAAAAAGAGGATCGGCCTCCTTGTCTGGTTCTCAAAACAGTACTACAAGGTGAGTGTCACCATAATTCCTTTCATAAACACGAACTATAAATCTGACTCGTGATTCACAATTCCAGAAAGATTTTTTGGGTAAAGTAAATCAGTATGATAGCGGAATTGAATCATCACTGTAACTCTGTTAATTGTGTAGACTTTTGGAAATTTGTGTTTAGAGAAAAAAATTAGATTTTTAGTAGAGTTGGCGATTATTGGCATGTTGAGAAAAAAAATTGAGGACTCTTGACCGTTGATCCGATCTCGTATAAAATGAGACCCGCATATTCTATTCCAGTGTTTTTCATCTTATTTCGCTATCTTTTCAAGAGTTAACACATCCAGTGAACATTGCTTGCTCGAGTTTCTGTATTGAATTTAAAAATTATGTCTTGAATTTTGAGAACTCTACTGTTTGTATTCAGGTTTGGGTGTTTTTTTATTCACAATTTTTTTTCTTTTTTTGTCACTTAGATAATTCAGGATTTTTTTTACTCTTTTGGATCTGCCCAAGTAAGGTACTATGTAGTAGCTTCATATCGCTTCACTAGTAATAATTACTATCAGGACCTCTCTTCGAAAATCGCTCCATTTCCTAGCAAAGATAATGAGGTTAACCCTTTCAGTCATGGTGTACACCTTAGTGTACGTCGATTTAAATGGTGAAGAGCTAATCTTCCTTATGTTCAACTCCTATCTCAGTCATGTTGTACATCACAGTGCACATGTCTGTCCTTGAAAACACAAGACAGGCAGACATGTAATTGGGTTCAAATTATTGTCAAAAATATCCATTACTGGAAAAATGATTTTAAAAAAAATCGTAAAGGTTTCATAATTCATGACTGAAAGGGTCAAAGATAGGTAGAAAATTTCCATATTCCAACTATTCTATGACTTGTTTTAGAACAAAATTGCTTAGATAACAATTACGTTTGGAGCAATTACAAACATCATGGTGTGTAGGCTTTCAGGGCCGGTGTCTAACAAATTATCCGGTGTTTTCGGATTCATTAGCTGTGTTCTGTAGGTTTTCATACCTGATGTTTCGTCTGTTACTGCGGCAGACATCAAAGGCGATGTGGCAACTCTCGAAGTGCTGTACCTTGCAGCGATGCGCAAACTGAAAATGGTCCGCCCCATATCCCCTCCCTGGTTGAGTGCCCTGCGATAAAAACTTCGCCTCACAAAATTAGTTTTGCGAGAATAACTTAATGTCCCATTCCTTCCACCTCCGCTCCTCCAGGAGCGGTCCTCAACCTGCTGCTGGGCACTTCAGCAAGATTGACATCTGAACTTTTTTCAGTCGAAAGTCAGCCTTTAGGTGCTTTTACTTCCTAGTATATTATTTTATTTTATCATGACTTCCCTAACTGAATTTTTGCATGAGGCCCTTAAAAGCTAACCAGAGGCTATTTTTTGAAGAAATCGCGGTCGAGTGTTTCTCGGGGAACCTGAAAAGGAATTTTATCTGTTAAAAAGTGTTATACTTACCGGAGCCGCCTGACAGCGACTCTCGGGGGTTGTCTCTCATTCTGCTTCGTTGGCCTTCTATGTTTGTCCCTTTCTCGGAATCTGGGATCATCCCTGTTCAAAGCATCGTGTAGATCGCGTAGCTCTGATGCTGTCGAACATGCGATCTGCATGTTCTCTCATATACACGTCCACTTATTGTGTGTTCAGGTCCAGGTCTCGGAATATGTATCTGTTTGGTATATATCTTACGCACGCGTTCATAAACGATTGGATCTGTTTTCTGTATGTCTGGCCCCAGGCAGTGCAGGCATACAGGATCATTGGTAATAGTACGGTCTTCATCATCTGCAACTTCACTTTCAGTTCCATGTTGCTTTTTCGATCTATTATTGGTAATAGGTTTTGTCGGGCCGATCTCGCTATTTCTTTTCTCTGCCGTATGTGAGACCTGAATGTTAATTTCCTCGCCTGACTCTTGTCAGGGTTTATACTGATCTTCCACAGGTTGGCCCATCTCTCTAATCTATCTGCCTCTTGCTGCAAGTATCTGGTGACGTGCCCTTGGCTTGTTGATCTCGCCAGCAGAGCCGTGTCGTCCCGCGTAGAGCGCCAACTTGTTCTCCGGCTAGGGCACGTCCGCTGTGTATAACGAGAAGAGGTGTGGCGAAAGAACTGCACCTCCAGGACCCCTGCTTTCAGTAGCCATGTGGTTGATAGTTCTTGTCCTACTGTTTAGCGGCATCGCCTGTCAGCTAGAGAAGACCCGATTAATCTTACCATTTGTTTCGTGTAGCCAAAATTTGTCATTTTGGCCAGAAATCCGTCATGCCAAACTCTGTCGAACGTCTTGGAGACGTATAAGACAATCGCTCCGGTGTTGTATCCTTTGCCGAGGTTGAAGCCTTCCGTCGCAAAGTCTAATATCCTCAGGACTTGTAACTCTGTCGAGTGTTCTGATCTGAAACCGAACTGTTCATCTGGATGGATTCCTAGTTCGCTGGTTTGGCCCTCTAGTCTCTGAAAATGATCCTGGTGCGTTTTTACTTTTAATGGGACTAGGTGTCGAACGAGCGACTGCTCTTGTAACTGGGATAATCTTGGACATCGGACGAATACGTTTGTTTCAATATGCCTATAGAATTCATTCCTTTATAACTGAAGCTGTAAGATTTGTTTCTGTGACAGTTCAAACAAAATAACACCCTAACTTGATTATGTATCAGGAGAGAGCTGAAATTTTTGATGTCTCAAAAGTTGACTTATGCAGGAACTCCATCAACTACCATTTTCGGTATTTCTTTTGAAGATTAATTTTTTTCTTGTTCATTCGTTCTCTTAAATTTTAATGTTGGATCACTTATTTGAACGAAAAATATTTTTGCTTTCAAAATCACCACATTTCTTTCAAGTTGACAAGGGAGAGGGAATATTTGTGTATATCGTTACATTTGTTTATGTAATTCTTGAATTTTATAACATTCTTATGAGAGGTATATGCCCAAGAGCGAAATTCAATATATACTTACTTGATTTTTCAGAGTACTCATTTTAAAGATATTTTTTTTAAATTAACAAAAGGAAGTAAATACTGAAAACGGCCATGCATAACGCAAAATTGTTAACTCTTTATCTTTATTATAACTCTGAATAGCTTCTTGGTACCTGATAGACAACTCGTATTCTTTATGACCATTGTTTTGTACAGTTATCGCCGATATTTGGTATTTCATCTGTTACATGTTACTCTTCACACTTATACACTCTTTTTTATGTACCCAACTTCATGAACCATATCCTTTGCTTGGCTTAGAACACCTTATATGTTGTACAGTTGTGTTGCCTAGCTTCGTAGCTTTTATTGCTGTTATTTTAGTTGTTGAGCATCCGATAAACTATTGAAATTTTTTTGAACAACAACATAAGTATTAGTTATATTTCATTTTGAGATGACTTTATCATAATGTTCAAGAATAAAAACATAAGATAATGTAATTTTTTTTAAATATACCTTCACTTAATCAATTTAAAATTGAACCCAAATTTAACTTTGGAGTTAAGGTTCATCATCCCGCGGGCTTAAAAAATCTTCAGTTTTCCAAATGAGATACCTTGTATTTCAGGATAGTTTTGAAATTTCGAGATGATTTTGACTCATTTTCATGAAATATTTCCTATATCAAAAATCACCGTTCACGAAATATTTCAGTTTGTTTCGAAAAAATAAAACATACATATGTCCACCATGCTACGAAACCTTCATTTCAAACAGTTACAGAGAATTTATTAGAGCTATTAATTTGCCGTCACGGTTTTTATTGAAGACAGGATTACAAATTAATAAATAATGAATTAAAAAATGTTTATTCCGAATGTTTCATAAAAGAGCGAAAAATCAAAAATATTGCATTGTCTTTTCACACAAAATATATAAACTCTCAAAATATGTTCGAAGACATTTCCGTCGACTTCCAGTTATTTATGAACTCTCTTCATCAGAAAAAGCGGAGTTATAAAAAGTTGATGAGATCAAATAAAATGGTGTAACTTGAAGAATTGAAAATATTTGGGAAAGAAAGTTTTTGACTTTCTACTACTCCATCTTGATACAAAAAAATGTGTGAATCTTCCAAAGAAAGGAAGGAAGCAATCATTTAAAAAAAAATAACTCGTAAACATAGATGTGTAGATCATTCAAAGAAGTAACTTTCAGACATAAAATAGAAGAAAAAGGCCTTCTGAAACAGCTACTTCCATATAGACATTGAATTACACGAAAGAAAAAATTCTTTCGAAACAAATACTTCTATATGA
>WOGR01010732.1:0-10813 GCA_015342045.1 Leptinotarsa lineolata
TTTAGCACCAAATGATTATTTATTTGGTCAGCCAATAATTATTTCCATATAATATTTTTATTGTGTTATTCATATGTATTCCTTTCATGTATTTAAAATTTTATTTTTATTGCACTGATTCTCTTTGTGTACTGTGACCTGCCATAAATGTATTTATACGTAACATGGTTAAATAAAACTTTACTCTGAAACTCTAACCCTTACATAAATTATCTGAATCCTAAATATTATGGACAATTTCCGAGCAACTGAATATATTTCTATTGATAACTTTATTCATTCATTTTTTATTCACCTCATCGATAAAAGGCACCAATACAACTGCCTCCCAGTCTTGCTTCTTTCCATTCAAGTCAGTCTGGAAATCCTCAGGATAATATTTCTTAATTAGTGAATTTTCTTCTGTCATCAGCTCATGATAACAACGAGGAAGGAGGTTTTTGCTAGCAGTTGGAAGAACACCCAGTAGCTACAAAAAATGGGATTAGAAGTGGAAAAATTATATCTCCATGAAACTGATTCAATTCGTTTATGTGAAGTTTAATGAAATATTGATATTATGGAATAAAGAAATGACTCTAGGAAAATATAGAAACTTCATTTTCTCACTTGTTCATAGGGCAAGAAAGGTTTGCCTAGATCGAACTCTATTTTCAAATTAGAGAATCCCTTTATGTCTGATATGTAAGGGGCATAATGATGCGGATAATACCATGACCAAGAACAGCAACCATTATAATAGTAATTCAAATTCCATTGGATGGCTCTCACGTACCCCTCAGCTTGGTCTCTCATGACTTCTCTGAAAGAAAATAATTATTTAGTTATTAGTCATTCAAATTTTTGTCTATAATGGCTTAATTCGATACAATATTAACATGAGACTTGTCTAATATATAAAAAAAGAGGTTTATTGTCTAACAAGGGTAACCCCAATTACGAGACAAATATAATGAAGGTGACAGCTATTAATTAATAAGTACGAGTGAAACAGAATACAACGATAGCATATAAAATCAGTAGACTAATATAATAGTATATTATATAGTGATACATGTAATAATCAAAAAACAGATACAGTATTTCACCTTTATGGGTTGTAATTAGACTTGCATATAATTTAACTTGTTGAGAATTCTATAAAATATCACATTCGGAATAAAAACTATTATAAATTTTACGGATGTTATAAACTCGGGATTTTATTAACACATTACTTTTGGTATAGGCAAATAGAAAAAGATTTAGTTCCTACTATTTCGTCTCAGTACGTGAAAATCTAGTTGAGATAACAAATCTGGTCAGTCAACCAGATTATGAATCAATTTATATATGAAGATACAAGCATAATATGTTCTTCTATTCTCTAAGGTTAAGAGGGCAAATCTATTTAGCAACACTCTATTATCAATTCCTTGGGTTGGGTAAGCTCCATCTAGTTTGTAAGCCATGTATTTCATAAAAATTCTTTGACAAGATTCGAGTTGATGTATATGCACATTGTATATAGGTGACCAGATTAAGGAGCCATATTCCAGACGAGATCGGACATATGCATTGAAAAGTGTTATAAAACATTCTTGATTTTGAAAGTTTCTACACGCCCTGAAAATTAGTCCAAGCATTTTTTTGCAGAAGATGTGATCTGATTAATTTGTGACGTCAAGCTGAGTTTCTTATCGAATATGATGCCCAGATCTTTAGTTTCTGTGCTTTGTTCTAATATGACGTCATTTATTGCATAGTCAAACTGTTTATTGTGTTTAAGAGTGTATTTCATAAGTTTACATTTTTGAATATACAGTGGAAGCTTGTTTAGTATGCACCATTCATGTATCGAATTACCTTCCTTCTGCAGAATAAGACAGTCCTCTGTTGATTCAAGGGGTCTGAAAATATTCAAGTCGTCAGCAAAGAGTAATATGTTACTAGAGATGTTTGAAATAATATCATTTATAAACAAAGAAAATAGAAGAGGAGCTAGATTACTTCCTTAAGGAATACCACTAGTTGAAGTGAATTCGAGTGACTTGTGTCCTTTGTATCCCACAAATAGCGTACGATTCTGAAGATAAGACTAGTAAATTCAACAGTGGACTGTCAAAACCAACAGAAAAAAGTTTATTTAGTAGAATTTAATGGTTCAATTTATCAAAGGCCTTTGAGAAGTCTGTATAATTGTATCCACCTGTTGCTGTAAATCTAACACAGTGCTGAAAATTTGTGTAAATACATGAGATTCCTTATTGTTGAATAAAACCATGTTGATATAGAGTTATACTATTTCTCACCTTAGGAAAAATGTTATACAGACACATCTCAAAGACCTTTGCAAAGTTGGACAGAATTGTTATGGGTCAATAGTTCAGAATGTTATATGGAGCCCCTGATTTCAATATTTAACATATTTTTTATACTTTCCATCTATCAGGAAAACACTTTGAGGCCATGTTAAAAATTAGTGTAAGTGGCTTTGCAAAAATAATACCTGGAAACCAGTCTGTAGGCGATCTACTCGAATAATTTCAGCACGATCCTGCTGCTGGATGAACGAGAAACATCTGCGAGACTAACCTCTGTGAGGTATCTTGCATAAATGTCTGTCGGATATAATTCAATATTCAGCGTGGTATTAGCCGGGGAAGTAGTTGTTTTCCGGCAGGCGTTTACCAGAAACTGCGGAGTAGGTAGTTGAAAGATATGAATATTTCGAGATTTTATTTTGAAACATTCATTTTCTAGTACGTATGTATCTCTCGTTGATAGTCTTCAGACACAGTAATGCATCATATCGTTTCAGCCCCCCATGTTTTACGACAATTGCATCTCTTTACTGCATAAAGAGAGTAAATATTGATCAGAGTTTAAACTTTCATGGCCGAAGATAACTGTGTCAAAGCTAATTTTCGGATTTGTTGGCGTGGTCTGCATGTTATTATGTCTTACATTTCGACTAAAACTGATTTATACATCAGAGGCAATAGACGCAATCCTCAAATTGTCCTCAGTTCGTTCAATGTCTGGGTCTCTGGTACAAGCCCGAGGGCTTGGCTTCATTCTTTAATCAAATGGCCTGATTCCTGTGCAATTTAGTGCAGGTAGCCAGACTTTATTTATGTTAATTCCTTCTTCTGTTTGATTGAAATTGTCTCTGTTTCTATGAATGTCAATCACCTCCAAGTACTTGTGTCTCTTTGAACATTATAACACGAGTGCTTTCTTTGAGTGCCTGTTTGGCTACAACTAATCTAAATGGCAGGGTTGTTTCTTCATTAGAAATACTCAGAAATTATCTACCAGGTTATATGTGGGAATTTAAGGGGAGCGTCTTACCTTTTACCATGTGATTCTGAACATATCAAGATATTACTTTTTATATGTGTGAAAAATAATGATCATGATAATTTGTAAAATCAATTAGTTTTTTTGGGATTGGTTTCAATTTTGTTTACTCTGTGCCCTAATTCATTTGAATCATACAATTTTTTTAGAGAATACTTTTTAAGTGGTTACATAATTTGAACATTCATTTGACTCTGTTCACAATTTAAATCATTTTATTTTATATAGGAGATTCAAGAAGCCAAGGAAAATCTCACCGAATTAGGATTCAAATTCAAAGAAAAAACCAATTGAGACATTAATGACAAGGACAGCATAGGTCAATTTGCATTTTAAAAAAATTGAGACTGACTTGAATTGTATACAATTAACAGTTTTTATTTAACTATTTGTTGTATCTATATATTTAGTATGTTATATGTTGTTTCTATTTTTTGCTGTATTTTATTTATACTTTGTAATACAGTATCCTAGAAGATCTTAAGCTTATTATATTCAATTTACCCAACTACTTTTGTCTTCCGGCAAATGAATAATTGGTCATTAAAAACTAATATGTTTAAATTTTTTTTATAATCATATTCATTTCATTCGATAAATTAGACACCTTGATAAAATATTAACTAGAATCATATAAATGGGCTCATGGGAGATATTTTCACAAATGACCTACATGCTTCATTCTAGTTTGCTTTAAACACTATGTAATTGAAAATTACATTCTACAATCAATTATAACTTGTTTCAACTACTAGGTTCTTCACTATTGCACTTTTCTGTTTTTACAAACCCGAATTTACATTTTTTACTGCATTGTATTTTTATGTAAAATCTTCACTAAGAAAAATAATGATTTTTTCCTTATGTGGTTGCTGGTCAGGCCCCTAAAGCTTTAAACTGTGTGCCAACATCATTAACTAATAATCAATCCTCAACTCATCATTGAATAATCAGGTCTGGGTCTGAGAAGACGTAGCAAACCAAGAATGCTGAGCACAAATTTCTATTGTATAGTTTTTCAAATGTGAAAAATAAAGCATTTTATTCTGGTGGAGTACTTAGAAAATAATCTTGGTGACATGTTAATATAGATATTGTCGCAACTCCGTACTCGCTTTGCATATTTCGAGAGGATTTATTGCTGTTTCACCCGACCCTCATTCATCCAAATAATGAAAGAACTCATTTAAAAACTCAATAAAATATTTATTATGAAAAAAATAATAAATATGCGCTCAGGAATGAGCTAACATTGATTAAGAGAAAAATACAGAGAATCACCAAAAACCTACATTATACTGCTATCCAGCAGGATCGATGAAAAGGAGATGTGCTGCATTCTAAAAATTCTCTGGAACCGTTTCTGAAGAGTTATCAATGAATACTGAATGAATTTCTTAATACTTATTCTTGATGATTTTGACCTCCCTCAATATTCATAAAGATTCATATGCTAAGGTTGCAACTTTGCTCCGGTCACCATACTAAGGTAAAATGCTGCAAGTTTGCGTATATAGAGATGATATTTTTTATTTCTATATCCTGTATCGTATCAATTTTGATGTCTATGATTTTGGAATATTGAGTGTTTTTGTTTTAGAATATTGAATTTGAGGTTGAAACATCTTTCAATTCATGTATTTGCTTGAATGGATTCAAATTATTTCATGGCGTTTTTTTCATATTTGACAAAATACTTGAGGGTAATTTTTCTTTTGTCCCGAATATTTATAAAAGCACCCTCAAATAGGATTCATTATGTGGTTCCCAGTTTTCAGTACTAAGGAAAAAAATTCAAGTTTTGTTATGTGCAATAGTTTTAAAAAATGTTGAAAATTTAATGTGTACATAAGTTTGGGTAAATTTTTGGTTTCCATTACTGAAATATAAATGTAACCAAAGTAAACAAAATTTAGTTGATGATTAACACTAAAATAATGATGATCTTTATTTATAAATGGCGAGTATAAATGCATTTTCACTTAAATAAGATCTCATGAGAGAGGTTTTTCTGGCTTGCAAGTACAATAAAGGGGATGCACGACTCTGCAATTGGGGTTGTGCACCAGGAAATTTTCTATTCCTTTTTTAGTAACACTAGTAAAAGTCAGATCTATCAGTTCTATTTCTAAATTTGCAAGGTAATCCAGGGTGATGTCTGTAACTCGTCTATACCCCCTCAGAGACAATCGACGTAAACATATTTTTTTCTTCTGATGTCCTCGATCTGGATGTTCAATTATGAAGACATTTCTATCAGGGGAATCGATTCTGAAAACAAAATTCAAACAATTTCAAAGTTATGTTGATCTGATATAAATTACTTTTTCTCTGATATGTAGCTCAAAAATGCTTTGTTGAGGGCATTTTAACAATTAAGTTTTCATATCTCGTGTCTGAAAGAGTAATTTTCAACAGGTTCATTCTTTACCACTTAATGCAATAATAGCCACCGAGACTGGTGTAACGAGGAAGGTAAAAAAAATATATTTGTAAATCACATTTCTGTTGTCTAAATTGCAAATTTGTATCAAAACAACTGAAAGGTCCAGTGGAAACACAATGAGGTTTGTTATCCTGTCAGTACTGAGATTTCAGTGCCATCTGTTGGCTAAAGAATGAAGCTACAATATGCCAATAGCTCAGTAAAGAAACTAAAAAATCATGTTTGAAAATATACAGCTGAAGAACTATGGGACTAGGAGATTCCCTCTCATTCACTACTCTCTATGATTACACGAGGAAACAGAGTTTTTGTTGCATGAAATATAACTAATATACATTTTCGGGGTGCTGATTTTAGATCTGAAATCAGATTTTCTGTACCAGCTTTAGTTTTTGATATATAAGAAAAACGTGATTTTCATTAAAATATTTTAATTAATAACAACCATTATAATGAATAATAGTTTAATAAACTAATAGCAACACAAAATAAAAAAATATTCAAAACTAATTTAAGATTGTGTTCAACATCGATAATGAGTACTATGGGTTGATTTAACTAGTGACTTTCAATAAGTCTGAAATCAGAGTAAATCTATTCACAAAAAAATAATTTTGTTATAAAAAATCGTGGGGTGCTAAATATCCATTGTTATAAATATTTGGTTAGGAGCTGTTTGCCCCCACGTTTTTTTACAATTTTTTTTGTAAATAGATTTATTCTGATTTCAGACTTATTAAATGCCATTTATTGATGTTGAACACAATCTTAAATTAGTTTATAATTATGTTTCGAGTTGTGTTGCTATTAATTGAAGCGTGTTTTTTAGTTTTTTAAACTATTATTTGTTTTCCACTTTTTAGTTTGACTTGCAATTTCAAGCCCATTTGTTTTAATATAAAATATATACGCATACATAGACAATGTGGTTGCTTCACTTGCCCTCACAAAGACTGTGTGAGGAAATTATTCAATCATGGCGATCCTGATTAAAATAATGAGTTAAACTTATGAAATTATTGTATTGTAAGTGTACCAGAGTTTAAAATACATATGTCCGTTTAAAGTTAGTCAAAATCGAGTTCAAAGCATGTTAAAAACGAGCACTATTTATCAAAAAATGTTCTTTCATAGGATTTTCTTGCTTGACTTAGTTCACAAGGGCTATTTTTAATGCTTCAACAGTAGTCCGCCATAATGTGGGCATACTAGTGACCCTGGTACCACTTCTCTATAGTTCGAATATCTTGATGGAACCATTCCCCATGTTCTTCACTCAGATCACAAGATTTTCAGGAAAATGGTCCAATCAGCTGTGTAGCAAGTGTATATTTATACTCAGAATCAAGCTGCTGTAAGTGCGACAATATCTTTTCAACGTGCTCAGCATAGCTTTCATCCTTTTTTGTTTTCCTGACAATTTTGTGCAATCCAAACGAATTCATTCCAGGCATTTTTTCAATATCAGTCATATAACTATTAAAGTTTTCGTTCTTTATCAACCTTTTTATTTGTGGACCATCGAAAATTCTGCTTATTAGTTTCTCTGTACTCGTATTATGAAACTTTTTAGAAATGTATTTAAAACAATCACCATCCTTATTCAGAGCTTTGACAAATTTCTTCACGAGCCCTAGTATGATATGCAGAGGCGGCAGTATTATGCGATCCATCGGTACTAGTGGTTCATTTATCACATTCATTTTACCCGGAATCATAACTTCCCTGGCAGACCAGTCTTTTCGAACCCAGTGATGGGATTTAGCTCTGCTGTCCCAGAGACAAATTTTGTATAGCTTCCTTTTTGTCCGAGCAGAAAATTCATCATTTTCAGATCTACACATATGAGCCACTTGTGTTCGTGGTATTTGATTTTTCCCATAACAGAAGCCACAGTAGTATATACATATTTGACTCTAGTTGAATGTGCTATCACGAACCCAGCTTATTGTCCTTATGCATAAGAACACAGGCTACGTTTAGAGGAATCAATAAATAGGTGCCATTCATTCGGGTAATATTTGTCTATTCTCATTGCTTTTAATAAACCCGGAATATCTGAGCAATAAACAAAGTCATCATCTTCAGAAAAAATGTAAGTAAATCCCTCTCTCTGTGCCAATAGTTCTTGTTTCTTGAGTTGAAAGATTTTTTGTTTTTATCGAGAAGCTATAATCTCCAATGCTTTCTTAGAAAGGCCAAGTTCACTGACCAATGCATTGACCTCTTCCTGGGCTCAGAAGAAATATGTGGATTGAAATCAGTTGTTCCACTTTCATCCCTTGAAGAAGAGTTGTAATTATTTTGTGTAGATGAAGATGCTTGTGGCACTGGTGCATCGCCAGAGTACAGGATTGGTCGAGTAATAGATAACACGTTAGGGGTCATTTAGACCCCGGTTTCTTTTATTAATCCCGTTTATATCAACCACGCAAAAATAACAATCGTTCTGATGGTTTGAGGAATTGTTGGTGTTTGATACTTGAAATGGGTTATTTTCTTATTCGCCCTTAATCTCAAAGATTCCTCGCATATGGTAGGGACCCAGTAGTTGTCACGGGTGTCCATAGGAAATCCAAAGTAATCAAGATACACGCGTTTTACGAAGTCCAACACACTTAATCTACAATTTTTGGATGTATATTCACCACAGATGTTACAGAAATAGATGGGATCGTTTTTACGGATATTTATCGAGGTAGGCATTGTAACAAAAAATCAATCTGTAAAGAATCACTCGGTTTTATAAAAGTTAAGTCTAACTAGTACACAAATATGGTCAATAGCTGTATCTCAAAAACTAGAGCTGTTGGGAAAAAATGGAGGGTAGATTTGAAATCAGCGGCCTCGAATTAGTAAACAACAGCCATGAAATTCCACACAACAAAAAAAACCATTGAATTTTGTTCCCTTGTGTTATCACCTGATTATTCTCATTAGCCATAAGTTTGCTCGCGTTTATATCATTGTATAAATTAAAAACTGTTTTGCGTGCAGAGATGACTCCAAGATATTTCATTTTATTTACTCCTGGATTATGAATCTTCAGTAGCTAATTTGGAAAAATTTCTGAACAATTAAAAATATTCTTCAAAAAAATGCGGGGTTAGTTATTCAAATTGGTTTAGATTATTAGTTTATTACATTTTCCAGTAAGTGACAGTGTTAATATCAACCTTACTGTGACAGTATATATGTGGCGTTCTTAGTTGAAAAAAAGTGCATTGGTCGCCTGATTCGAAGACAATTGTGAAAAATTGGGGTATTACTATTATTGTTGTTACAGAAGAAACATTCAACTTAATAAACATAATTATAAGATAATATTTATCACGATGAGATATGGAAAAAAGCAAAAGGAAAGCACCGGAAAAAATTCATAACAAAAGCCCTGTTTGATAGAGGACAACGAATTACAAATCAAGGTAGCTGAGAAAAATTACGATTCCAAATACAAAAAAATTCAAGCAAAATTATTTGCTCATTAGAACCAAATGAACCGGAAAATAATGTTATTGTGAAAGGTAACAAAAATGTATTCAACATGTAAACACATTCCATCCCAAACGTCGATTTGTTCTAGGGATTATGTCTTACTTTAGAGTTTCAAATGTTTAATGAAATTTATTGAAGCACTTTGGACCATAAAATTATTCCCAAAATGTAATGTGCTTTAATGTTAATAAGTGAATTGATAACAGCATTTAAGACATTATACGAAGACTGTTTAAAAAATCTTCAAACTTAATTCTAACAGATGACAAACCTAAAGTTTATATAAAAATATCTCACCTTTGTGGTGATTCTGGAGGTTCTTCAGGTACTGGTCGTTTCTGATTCGGTGCACTATTTATTGTTGAAGAGTCACTATCAGTGTTTGTAAAATCGCTAGATGATTCTTGAGAGTCGTTAGAATAATTAACATATTCAGTACATGGAGGTTCATCAACAACGTCATATGTAATTGATATATTTGCTCTAGTAGTTGATGTTGAACTGTGACCAAAATTATTGGCTGAATTTACAGGGATCCTAGACGATTGAGGTTCACTAGGAGGCGTTTGTTGTGTTTTTGAACATGAAGGATCACTGTCATTAATTTTTGCAGAATCCATTTTTGTTTGTGTTGAATTTGGCTTATATTTGGAATGCCAACACCTTCGATCTTTTTCTGGCTCCGAGTCACTATCCTCATCATCATCAAATAAAGTTATTTCTTTCGATTCATTTTGGGATGTTCTGGAATTATTCATTGAAACTGCAGAGGATTTCTCTTTTGGGGGTACATTCTTATTTTCCTCAAGATTCTCATTTTCATCGCTAAAATATTTGGAAATAATACCAGATCTATTTAAAATGCAAAACTTGTTACAGAAATGACAGGTTAGACTTTTTTTTATAACCACTTTAAAAAAAGGAGAAGGTTCTCAACAATGTATACATATATTTTATGTATGTAAATCAATAACTTGTTAAACAACCAATTTTGAAGTTCAAGTAAGTTTCCTATAATATAAGGTGGCGCAAAAAATGGTTATTCCAAAATTGTTTATTTTTCATCTCTGTTATAAACTGATTTATATGGTTTCTAAACGTTATAAATTTCAAATGTACAGTTATTTTCAAAAATATCGAAATGATTAATTTCAGGAAAGTAATTAGGTACTTAGCCATTATTATATTCAACATAACATGAAATAATTCTAATGTTTCACTTTCTGAAAACTTATCTCAGACGTTTCAGAATGTCCTTGTAGAACGAAACTGCAGTAACTTTAGTTACATATGAAAGTGGTATAAAAACATAGGAAGTTTCAATTCTCATTTTTCATGATGATTTTCTACCACGTAGTAACGGCTACATCCATCAATCTATTAACAATGAAAACATTTTTTATTTTTCAAATTTGATTTTATTATTTAATATACAAAATTTCATGAAAAAATATTCATTATTAACAAAGTTATGACAACTCAAAAATTTGAAAACTCACACAGCTAACAGTCACAATATATCATTTTTTT
>WOGR01010733.1:0-11313 GCA_015342045.1 Leptinotarsa lineolata
TTGGACCTTGCGCATGGGCCATCTACAGCGAAGCCGTGGACAACATTTGCATGAAGTCATCTTTAAACATTAAATTATATTGATCGTTCTATCGATTCCAATATTATTTTCATCAATTTTTTCAAATTTTTTGTGTTTTTTTGAAAATCATATCCTATACCTCTTAAAAAATCACGCGTTATAATTCAGTGTTAATATAAAAGTATTTGTTTCGAAAAAATTTTTTCTTTCGTGTAATTCAATGTTTATATGATAGTAGCTGTTTCAGAAGGGCTTTCTCTGCGTGATCTACACATCTACAAGTGTTCAGAGCTACTTCTTTTAAAATTGATTGCTTCCTTCCTTTCTTTGGAAGATTCCCACATTTTTTGTATCAAGATGGAGTAGTAGAAAGCCAAAAACATTCTTTCCCAAAAATTATTTACTCCTAAAAATATAAACCTTTCTATTTATATTTTTTACTATTACATCATCTATTTCAATATTCATCTTCTTGAAATTTGGAATTATTTCGAGACAGTTGACAATAATATTTTTGGATATATTTTTCCTCGATAAGAAAGTCTCATTGAACCTATAAATCACATTAGTAAAAAACGGATGAAGTATGTTTATATTTTTCTGAAAGGAAATAATCGATTCGCGCTTTATCTTGTCGAAAACAAATATTTTCAATATATTCCAGATAAGTATTAGACCGTTTATTATTACCCTTGCCTGCCGTAATACCGACTTATCAATTTTGCAATATGTTATGTTGAGCTTTATTAATTCCACAAAATACATTGTATTAGCAGGAAAACATCCGAAATGAAATGCTGTATTAGCTGTTATGATGAAATTTGATTGATGGTTATCTGTGTTTGATATACAGGGTCGCTGATATGTATGGAAACGGTCAATTATTTCCTAAAGTAAGATAACTAGCGAAAAATGTTGAGAGATACAAAAGTTTTAGGGTTTTTCAAAATCTGTCACTCTAAATTAAGTATATAGGATCAGTCAAAAAGTCTTGAATAAATGAAGTTGCTTTTTCTTTTATAGAACACCCTATATATCATTCCATATTTCAATTCTGCTCGAAATTCAGAACAAATCAAATCACTTTATTAATCCTGTAGAACAAAATTGATATATCTCATCATTTCCTAAATTCAACCGTTTTCGAGACATCAAATTTTGAAAATAACTTTCTCTAATAAATTATTCAAAAATGTAGCTGCACTCATTTCATTAATTACGAATTTTACAAAAATTTTCGAAACAACTCTCCAAAACCGACTGACAGAATTTATGAATAAATATAATGTAATATCCGAACAGCAATTCGGATTTAAAGAAGGCATATCTACCAATGACGCAATATCAGCTGTTACTAAAAATATCTATTCAAACGTAGATAAAAGTGTGCCCGCTATCTGTATGTTTCTTGATTTGGCCAAGGCTTTTGACACTGTGAACCACTCTCAGTTGTTACAAGTCTTGGAAGATGTGAGAGTTCTTGGAAGTTCACTAGATCTATTGAGGAATTAAAATTGATAAATATATTAGCGCGGAAAAAGTGATTCAATATGGAGTGCCTCAGGGATCAGTGTTGGAACCGTTGCTGTTCTCCGTTTTCATAAATAGCCTATATTAACGATGAATTCATCTGTAAAAATCTGTAGTTTCGCTGATGATACAGCAATCTCACACTCTGACTAAGTAGTGAATATTTTTAATGAATTGCATCCCGATCGGGAATCCATTTCTAAGTCAACCATTTCAAAAACATTGCAGCGTTCTCATGAAACTGGAAAAGTGTCAAAGATCGACCAAAAAGTGGAAGACCAGTAAGCGTTACAAGTGAAGAAAATTCTTTGAATGTCAATTCAGATGTGGTGGAAAATTCAATGAATTCGGCACAACAGAGGGCTTTGAATCATAACATGAGTCTATATTCCATTCACAAAATTTGCAAACTGCAAAAATTCTATCCATATAAAATTCATTTGGTACAAGAATTTTGTGAAGACGATTTTGGTCGTAGAATCGAGTTCTGTGAAGTTAATATGGATAAATTAAATGAAAATGTCAACTTTGTCAACCACATATTGTTTTCTGAAGAATCTACATTTTGTTTGAACGGGCACGTAAACCGATACAACGTAGGTATTGGTCAGACTAAAATCCACATTGGATAGAGGAAGTTCACACTCAACGGCTACAAAAATTGATGTCTGGTGTGGCATTATTGGTGGACACGTCATAGGACCCTATTTTATAAAAGGAAATTTGACCTCTGAACGATATTTACTTTTACAACAGCATATTATTCCAGAGCTTAGACGATTATTCCCGAATAATAACAATCCCAATTTGCTGGCAGAACAAATATGTTTTCAACAAGATGGGGCTCCTCCACATTTTGGACGTGTGGTACGGGCATATCTAGTTGAAACTTCGACTGATAAATGGATTGGACGCAGGGGAGCAATTGGATGGCCAGCTAGGTCTCCCGATAAGGCTTTACTAGACTTTTTTCTATGGGGTCACATAAAAAATGTAGTCTACAAAAATAGGCTGCCAAATATCGAAGAGTTGCAAGGAAGAATAAGACATGAAATTTCTACCATTCCTCTTCACATGATTCTAAATTCACTACAAAATTTTGTTCAGCGAGTTCATTACTGTCAGGAGGTGAATGGTAATCACTTTGAGTACCTTATTAAATAGAATTCCAAAGAAAATATTCGTTGGTTATTGAAACTTTTTCTCTCTTTTTCTCCTGGCATAACAATTGTTTTCATAAAATTTTAAATATCCAAGACATTCATTAAAAAATACAGTTTATCGTTTTATATGCATTTTTATCAACTCTGAACAATTATGCTTTTTATATTTTCTGTAAAAAAATTATAATTAAATTGTAATCATTTCCACATACTTCACCTCGTGTGACTTTCATAATAATCATCCATCATTTCGTGCTTTTTCTTTAATATATTTGAGAGTGGTAAAAAGTTATTTTCAAAATTCGATATCTCAAAAACGGTTGAATTTAGGAAATAAATCGCTAGCTATTTTACTTTAAGAGTTAATCGACCGTTTCCATACATATCAGCGACCCTGTATATTGCGTAGTTGTGCTTTAACTGTTTTTTGAATGATTTCTTTTAGCGTATAGGTTTCAAAGCGAATTTTTCCATCGCCTTAAGGATTTTTCTGTAGTGCTTGTGTTTCGTCCTTAAAAGTAAAAAACAAAACAGTAACTGTATCGATTTCGGCAAAGCAAAAACTTGAGTTGTCAAAATAATAAATATTTGAAGACTTCGTGTCGCGGGCAATTGTTTTTGTCGACAACGAAATGTCCCGTCAGCAGGCGAAAAGATCAAAAGGTTTCGGTAAATGTACACATTCAATTTTCATCATCTTTCCCATCCAGAAATACAACAACTCCGTAGAGTAGGTTAGGTTATAGATTAAGTTATAGGTTAGTTTCCCGAGTGATATTTTGTTAGCATTACCTTTAACCAATTCCCACGAGAATTTTTTTGAGAGTCGATCAAATTGAGTGAAATCCATCTAAAATAAATCTCCACGAAGTGATTGAGCATACTTGAAGACTGGCTGCCCACTCACTTCGTGGAGTTTACTTTCTTATACGAGGAATTGGGCAAAATTCGGATATGCGGTTGGTTACTTCGTTCTCGGACAGATGGGGCTTCTGCTTCTGCCTAGTTCGATGAATGATACTCTAAAAGGAATAATAAGACTTTTAATTATCGGAAATCATCAACTTTAGGTTGATGATAGACACTGCCTTGCACTGACGAGAGGTCAAACAGCCCGAAACCAGTCTGTAAGTGTGTTCCAATAATTGAAAATCGATTCCGTTTAGTTGTATCGCCAACAGCATATGCAGGAATAACTTCAGTGAAGTATCCTGCAGTGACACCTGTCGGATATAATCCAACGCCCTTCGTGGTATTAGCCAGGGGAGTAGTTGTTTTCTGATAGGTCTCAGTCCATGAATCTACTGTGTAGGTAAGAAAGGCTAGCCCGAACGAATTGTTCTCTTAGGAAATTTTAAAATAAATCTTTTTATAGCTTCAATGTTCTTGAAAAATTGAATGTATTGAAGTATGTGATATGACCAAGGTACGCTTCATTTCACGTTATGTCACAAGCCGATCTAGACATAAAAAACGAAGAAGAAAGTGTTAGAATTAGAACACGTAGAAAAGTTGATGGAATGACCAGAGTACAATGATTTACATCGCGCTGTACACTGTATATATATCTAACTGTATACATTTCTTCATAAAATTATTTACATTTCAATAATTTCCATCACTGCCGATTCGCCCGACTGAATAAATTTCATTTTAGTGATCCACATGTTTCATGGCAAGACCTATTTATAAATCAGAATTCAGAGTGTATTATGTAACAAATTTTTAATTGACCGCATACAAGGTGCAGTTCATTGACCATTTGTATTTACAAAATAAAAACGACCAGAATGATCTTGTGGTAATGTGTTCTCATTATTTTATCGAGAGATACTTTTGGAGAGGACACACTACCGGTTCGAATTCGATAGATAGCTGTAATTATTTATTCGTATGAACAGGAATCAAGTCACAATCATATAGCATGAATCCCAAGATTATATTCACCCCTTGTGAAAAAACTAATCGGGTGATTACTATTTTTAATAAAAAGCTTTATTTTTTTAATTTTACCCTGTTAGTAAAATGTTGATAGATTAATTTCATTAGTTCGGACTTCCATTGTATTACATAAAATGATTTGAAATCCCTGAAAGAACCAATACAATTGAAAAATTAAAAAGAATAGCTGAAAATAACAATTATATCAAGCAAAAAACCCTGAAATAAAATTACAGTGAAATAAAATACAATTAGAGAAAAAATTGAACAATTAAACGAAAAAGAAATAAAAATTAGAAATTAGGAGATTTCAAGCCAAGTTACTTCACGACTTTTCGATTGTATTCATAATCGTCTTCAGTTGTTGACTGGACTAATTACTTCGAGAGGACAGTTTATGGGTCATTCGAGTACTTTCACTTATCCCCTCTTCCCTCTCTCCGCTTCACTGGTTTAGCGGAAGAAGACAGTTTGGCCGGAGTTGGCCATTCTCCGCTTGATTATGGGTTTCCTTATGTTGCGTATCTCTACACTAGATGGCTAAATACGTTGTTGGTCAACATATATGCGGCTTCTTTAAATTTACTCCTAACCCAGTGTTCCTCCTTGTGTATGATTTCAGCTTGGGACCTCTCGATGGTATGTTGATGAGTCCAAACATGCTCTGCTATTCCTGATTTGCTGGTTTCCCCTCGCTGTATGTTTTTCTTGTACTCGGCAATGCGGACTTTCGATGGCCTCTTAGTTTCACCGATATAGGATTTTTCGCACTCACAGGGTATCCGGTAAATGCAATTCTTGGAATCGTAGTCCGCGTTTGGTGGCTTGGTTTTCGTGAGGTTGAAGCAGGTTCTGATGTTGTACTTGGACCTAATTCTTCCCATCCTTTCCGACAATCCTCTAATGTAAAGAAGTGCAAGCACTGGTTGTGATGGCTTCTCTTCCTTGCGAGTTTCTTGCTGTCTTTTAGCCAAAGTCTGTTCCACCACCAACCATTCCGTTGAAGATCATTTTTTATGATGCCTAGTTCCTTCTCCATACCTTTCTTTGTATTACAGAGCCCGAAAGCACGGTCTTCTAAGAGTCTTGATGATTCCTCTTTTAGTCGAATGATAATGGTTGGATTCGTGGTTCAGATACTGCCCCGTGTGAGTGGGTTTTCGGTATACAGATGTTTCCCACTTACGTCTAAGAATGGCAGTTCGTTGTGGACTTCCTCTTCCTTCAGGAAGGTGTCGTCAACGTATCTCAACCAGACTCGAGGTGTCTTGTGGGCTTTTTCAATGGCCAGAGTTTCAAACCACTCCGTATAAATGTTGGCTATAACTGGTGAAAGTGCCGATCCCATTGTCAGTTCCTCATCTTGTGTAAAGAATTCGTCCCTCAGATATAACAGTTCACAGAGCATCCTAGTAATTCCATAATTACTTCTATAAGTAAGTTCGTTCCATCTTTCAGGTCCCCTTCTTCGGATAGCTTCCTCTGTATGATTTGGAGTGCTTCTTCGACCAGAACGTCGGTGTAATGGCTTTCCACTGTTTAAAAATCTGTTTATATCCTGTTTTTCCATTAATCAGCTGTCGCCCCCTATACGAACGACAACTCTCAGAAGTTGAGAAACTTGTGCGAGCTAAGGACTAACGAGGTCTTACCTTTTGACGTGTGATTCAATGAAATTCACCACGAAACATTGTCAATCACCTTCAAACAAACGTGTTAATAGATGGTTTGTGTTGAGTGGCTAATTTGAGATGAAATCTAGGGTAATGAGTCCGTTTAACAGATCTATTTTAGTGAACTGCCAAATTTCAACTCTAAGTCACGGGTTGAGAAACTCCAACCACTCATTTCAAGTTAGAAACTAATAATTTCCAATTTCATTGAACTTTTCCTTGACGGCCAACTCATCTTCTTCGAAGGAATATGGATGCGCCGGATATGATAGACTGTCCCTACTTTCTTCCATTTTCAGCGCTGTCCTGAGTCGATGTCTCATCTCTTCACTGGTTTCCTTACCGATTTCTCTTATTTTTAACTCATACTAAAGTTCTTATCTAGACGATTGAGTACCATTTTGCGAGCCATTATTGAAGAAAATCCTTCAAAAAATACACTAATGATTTTAAAGTTCGTATTTGAATACACGTCCAAAACGAAGTGAATAACACTTGAATGCCTGGTATTGATTACCTAATACTATGTATACCAGTATATCCTCAGAAGAGTCTGACAAAAAAGCAAAGATAACTTTTCCTTCAAATATATATTAGTTTTCTTTTTCCTGTACTCTCATTTTTCTAATCAGGCCCCACGTTGGGCGCCAAAAATGTACATCGCTCATCCTACTATTCGTTCCTAAAAATTATTTTCCGAACTTGTTACGTAAATTACTATTGCATACACGATAATTAGGTATAGTGGGGATGACAAAAGAATGCACCTGCGTCATCAACAAAAAAAAGCGATGAAACACATATTTTTATATAGCATTCTCCTCTTATACAAGTGAAAAACGAAGAATAAACGAATAAAGTTTGCGTTCAATCAATGGGAGTTTGTATTTGAATGATAGAGAGATGACAAACGAGAGTCGTCGGTAATTTTTTTGATTTTTGAATTCTCAGTAAGTAAAGTTTACAGCGCAATTATAAATTTTAACTTCAAATTGGGAATGGCTTCTTCTCAGAATGAAAAATTCAGATTGCCAAATATCGGAATTGAAAATATGTTTTTATCCACGACTATTGTTTAATTATACGTCTGTTTGCCCGACCTTAGTAATACCCATTAATCACGGCAGTGATTAATGAGTCATTAATCACTGCTGTCAAATGCTTCCTTGATTCAGCAAAAATATTATTTTGCTACAAATTTTATCGTGTAAACCACTAAATATTTTCAATTCAGTTCTGTACCTACTTAAAAAATAATTGAAGAGTGGATTTTCCTAGACCAGATTCGAACTTGGGACCCGTTGTTGGAAAGTAAGGAGCATCTACACTGAGCTATCAGCGACTTTAAATGTGCGTGTCATATCTGTTTCTTAACATACCATGTTTTTCGAAACATTTTATACATCTAAATAGGTTTTTGAAACAAAACAAGTTTGAATCAAACCTGTCAACATTATTGTTTGTGTGCGTATATTTCTCTGCGGTTTGATATTTTGCGTTGAATTGTGTTGAAAAACGAACTAAAAATGGATATAGCAAATGAAAATGACTTTTCTTTTACACCACCAGAAATTATGTGACAATCCTGCTATATATGGTTGGATAGATGTTATTTCGAGCGGTCATTTTGTAAACTTAACTTAGGTTAGGCTTTATACAGCAATTCGCACAGATCTTAAATATGGTGGGAAGTGTTTCTTGGTTACGAATAGCAAACATTTTTATTATTTTATTTTGTTTAATGCATATGGTTATATTGTATGCTTACAATTTTGCTCAAATCGAGGAGGATACAAATTCGTTCAGTTACATGAGGCATGAGACAATTCACATGAGTATCAGTTATCGAAAATATATCGACTTATAAGTCTATTACTAAAATTTACAGTTTTAAAAACTTACACATTTCGCCGTGACAATCGAACAATTTCGGATTACAACACAACAACTCCCTACTTTCCGCACTTTTTAGGAATTCCCAATTGAATCTCCATTCAATTGGTTCATCTCAAGTCTCAAATCTACCTTATCTCTATTCATAGCTACATGGCTATCTAACCGCAACTATAATTCTCTAATTGAATCTTCAATTTTGAATCATGAGTACTCAATCTTACATTGTTGAATCGAATGCTTTTGAATCTAGAATTCACTCCCATTTTTTAACGGTATTAGCATATTTATATGATCTCTCTTTACCATCGAAGACGGCTTAATTATTCCTACTCATGGATTGGTGTACGTGAGAAAGTCACTGGCTTACGACATCTGAATTTTTATGGATATTTCGCAACTCGATGACACACAAAGAGACCGCCAAGTGACCACCTGTTTATTAAGCAATAGCCATTAATTTTTTCGAGTTACACGTGTTGGTTCTGGACCTAACTGGCTATTTGTGTGACCTCATTAACATAGTCTCTCACGTGTCGACATATTGCATCATAAAAGATGTTGAAATTTCCCTTTCTTCGGCCTAGTCACGTATTATTTTTCGTTTTGAAAATTGGCCAATTTCTGTTGTTTCAAGTTTCTATGGCGCTCCGTGCTCGAATGCCTAGGGTTAGGTGAGTGCATTTCCTGATTGAATATCAACTTTAGTTTTGGAAACTTATATATTTACTTATTGATATACATCTATATCGCGGTTGAATTCAAATTTCAATATATCTCGGTTGAATTCAAACATTAATACATCTTGAACTCAAATAGTTCATAGATCATTTCAATATTAATTATTGGGCAGTCACAATTAGAGAAGCTGCTAAAGTTGTCTCACTAAATATGTTACCGTAAAAGTCAAAAGTATATAATATGGCCCATTAATTTTTTTTGAACCAGCAAAAGGGAAAGAAAAGGACTTTATTTTCTGAATTGACTTTGTTAGTATACTTTACTGAATAATCCGCAAAATATAAATTTTCAACACTATGGATCTATTATTCAATGTTTAGAAGTACGATCACCTTACATCAAGGTATAAATTTAGAAGATTATAAAAAATTATGAGCATTACTGAAACGAAAATAAGAAGGTTTTTAGCCTAAAAAAGCGAAAACTTTTTCTAGCGACGATCAATAACTTTTCAACTAAAGCATCTGATGATAAATACCTAGCAACGAAGGTTAGATAATGAGTAAATCTAATCTTTCACATAGTTATTTCAATGCATTCTGTAATTCAAGGTTGCTCTAGTTGATTATTGATAACTATGTTCTATGCATAGATGAACAATAATGTAATGTATGAAATATCTGTTAGAATAAAATAATAGTGTTTCTGAAAATATGTAGATATGTAATGTTACAAAAATTTCCAACAAAAAAACTTCTAACAAAAATTTTTATAAGTCGTGAATAAAGTATACTATTCTACTCGCGTACAATTGCTATCATATAATATTCCTCATTATACGCTCGTTAAATAATATACTATTATGGAATAATTAATGAAGTGCTGCAGAATTTTATGACATTGACCCATAATCGTAACAATGCACTAACTATTACTGAATTTCAAAAATAAAAGCGTATGTTCATTAAAAGGTTAGATTGTTCGGATCAATAACCACATCGTTTCGTTTTCATTAGTTTGTGCCAATTTGTGGGTGCACAAATTGATGTATGCGCATTTTTCCCGGACGCAGCTATATAAAGTGTTATGTTTCGTTAAATTAAAAATAGAAAGTGGCATTTCGTCAAATTGAAAAAATACAAAAAAGTGGCTTTCTTCACTGTCGAACTCAGAATACATACCCTCTGCATGTCTATAAAAAACATGCTTATCAAATTCAAATATAATCTCCTTTGTACACATCATCCAGGACGTCATATTTACTGAGCATTCATATCAAATACCTAAATTAGATTAAATAAATCTCATATACATTCAAAATATGCTCTACTTGACAATGGTATTACATCACAAGATTAAAAACTAATACAAACAAATAAGTGTTCCCCATGAAATGTCAAGTACACCGTGAATGCAGGAAAATACGTAATCGATCGAACAATGCGTTCGTATTCGGTGGAGGTAAATTACCTCCTTGTTGATTTTTGAACAAAATTTTGTTGCCTATATATTTTTATTTACTGCATTTGCAGTTGCTGTCTTCTTGCCAATATTTGGCAAATTACTAAAAGTGGAGAATTGGAATTTGTCGGTAATTTTGACACACTCTCTCTAACATATCGACCGGTATTTCACGTATACATGCTTCAATATTGGCTTCCAGAGCGTCAGTCGATTCTGGTTCATCCCTGTAGACATGAGCCTTAACATGACCCCACAAGAAATAATACAAAGGCGTTGAATCACACGATCTAGGCGGCAAATTGACGGGCCCCAAACGTGAGATAAACTGTTCACCGAAGGCGGCTCTTAATTCACCATTGTTTCGCGTGCCGTATGGCATGTGGCACCGTCTTGTTGAACCCACATGTCAGGCATGTCCAATTCTTCCATTTTGGGCAACGAAAAGTCNGTAGCGCTCGCCACTCACAGTAACGTTACGGCCATTGTTGTCTTTGAAGAATTACGGCCCGATGATGCCACCGACCCATAATCCACACCAAACAGTGACTTTTTCGGGATACATCAGTAGCTCTTGCAATGCTTGTGGCTGGTCTTCACACCAGATGCGGCAATTTTGCTTGTTAACGTATCCATTCAACCAGAAATGAGCCTCGTCGTGTGAACCCAATTTTTCGATAAAAATGAGGATTTTCAATTCTTGCACCAGCTGAATCTTATAAGGCCTTGTCGATGAATATCATTTTTCGATAAAAATGTGGATCTTCCTCCAACTTTGCCAGCGCCCATTCACCAAATGTTAGACTTTGTGGGAGGTCGTATGGCTTCAATTCTTGCACCAGCTGTATTTTATAAGGTTTTTCACCCAAATCCTTTCGCAAAATTTTCCACGTAGTGGAGTCCTAGAGGCCCAATTGCTGCGAACGGCGGCGAATCGACATTTCACAGTC
>WOGR01010734.1:0-10813 GCA_015342045.1 Leptinotarsa lineolata
ACGAAATTTTCTGGAAAACAAAAAGGGTCAAATTCTAAGCTGAGCACGTTGAAAAAATATTCACTTCCTACACAGCCATTTGGACTATTTCCCTTAAAATTTTGGTGATTTGAGTAAAAAACAGGAGTGAGTTCCATCAATAGAGGAGCCCTACCAGGGTCACCGGAATGCACACATGGAGACTGACTATTGTTGGAGCATTAAAAAAAGCCGTAGTGAACCAAGTCAAGCCAGATAATCCTATGAAAGGCAAAATTTTGATGAATGGTGCGTGTTTTTCTAATGAATGTTATCAATGAAAATATTTTTTTATGAAAATCACGTTTTTCTTTTTATCTCAAAAACTAAAGCTGTGACAAAAAACCTTCAGATCTGAAATCAACACTTCGAAAATTTATAATATTAGTCACAATGTTTCATGCAACAAAAAATCCTTCAACTTATGTTATGAATGTTTGATTATAAACAGAATGAGAAAAAGTGTTACTGAATATTCACAATCGAAAGTAGTTATTTCCGATGGATTTAATTTTCCTTCAGACTTGTGTCGTGATGAAAATAGAGTTGCTTTTCGAAAAATACTGGTTTTCATTATTGTAGAAAGCCAGGTGGTATTTTGTTTGCCCTAACGTGGTTGGTGAACCACATGAGGGATTATAAAAATGTTTTGGTGATCGTAATGATGCTGCAAACCCAAATGTTTACGGAAGTTGAATTGTGAGTAAAAGTAATGTGCTTTGAAAACTTCCAGAACAAATTTAAATGCTTCATATATATTTATATATAATATTATTATTGATAATAATAATCGTCTATACTTTTCATATTTGTGACCATAAGGTGATGAACAGTAGTTAAGGGCGGAGTTAATTTACTTTGGAGACAAGACCTCCACTGCTGCATTTTCCCAAAACATTAATTATTTATCCTCAGTTTTAAAAAATGTATGTGTATGTGTCGTACTGAGTAGCTGCTAATAATAGCCAAAAACGTAGGAAAACTCTCTGAAAACTGTGGCACTTTCTGTAAGTGATCATAAACTTATATTTATATCATATTCTCTATTATCCTCAAAATTGTCATTGGCAACTGTTGAATATATTCATTTTTGAAAATGGCTCTCCGTAAATGTAAAGGCCAGGACGAACCACAAACGATGATTAAGTCTGCTGTAAGTAAACTATGTAGCTCTGAAGAGTTTATTGGTTCACTATCTAAAATTCTAACGAAAACAATCAGTGAAAAATTCAAAGAAACTCAACGTATTGTGAGGGAACTTAAGAAACAAGATGAAACTGAAACTGTTGATGAGTCAACAAAAGAAACAAGATCAAGCAGATAGAAATCGAAACATCAGATTATATAGGGTGCGAGAATGTGATAAGGAAAATTGTAAGGAAATACTTATAAAAGTAATTAATCAAAAAATGAATCTCGAATTTGATATAATATCTGCAATAGAGACATGCTTTAGGATGGGCAAAAAATCACTATTGAACATAGGCCAATAATGGCGATTTTTTCTTTAAAATACTACAAATTAATGAATTATATCAACAGAAGACAACTGAAAAACGAATATAATTGCTAGAGAATACCTTACCCAAGGAATGTTTAAAATATTGAAAACTGCGGTATTGAAAATATTGGTAATGATGGAATGGAATGGACAAATAACGGCGTTGTTTATACAAAACTCAATAATAAAAATGAAATTCTCAAAATCAGCAAGCTTAGTGATATTGAGAGTCTTCAGTTATAATAGAATTTAAATACACCATTTGATTTTTCATTTTTTTAATGTGGATTTTCTTCATCAAGTTAATAATGCACCTCCAAAGGTATTCAGAAAACACTGAGAGCCAACAAATTCTTACCTGAAAAAAATTGTAGCATTCCAAATTATCTCAGGGAACCAAGTGAAATTAGTTTTTCATTGAATCCATCTCACTGAGCCAACCCCATCAACACGCATCACAGTCAGAGTCTGTTGGAAATGTTTTCATGGAAACAAGAATTTATCTTGTAACAGGAAATAAGTTACAGCAACTTCTCGATAATGCACATTTCCGAAAAGTCACAGCAACTTTTCGAAAAACATGCTGTAACTCAAAAACGATGATTGATATCGATATGCGGTATTCACTATTGAGTTTGTCATGAAATTTGACTTCCTGTCACAGCCATCATTGTTAATCTCTCTAGTTTGAGAACAAATCATGTTTCATACAAAATCAATATCTACTGTGTATTATTTATGTGTCTTAAAGGGGAACCTCACTTGAAATTTGTGATGAGAAAAAAATACACTTACTGACTTTAAATCACCCAAAATGTTGGATTCTACCGTTTCATAAAGACAAATATTATGAGGAATATTGTGACGGGGATCAATTGTACCAAAAATCATTCACAGAAAGAGCAGGAATTTTTTTGTGGTGCCTTATTTGAAGAAAATAGCCTAGTACAACTTCGAAAGTGTACATATCCATGGAATAGCAGCGGAAGCGCCAGAGCACTTTTATGACATCATATTTCCGGTATTTCGACATTGAATACTGTCATCTATTGAAAATACTAAAGCAATAAACCAGAAGTTCCAAATTCCACTCAACAGGATACTGTGGAATAAGTGGAGTTCAAATTCATCATAATTCAGAGAAATATTATTTTATTGATAGTTTCCTAGGTATTTTCACCTTCCACAGCCTGAAAAAATATGAAAATTATAATGAAGAACTTTATACAGGTGTAGAAAAGGCAAAATTTATAGTTTACCCCGATAAGTTACTACCTACGTAAAAATCAAATTATTTTTCACAAAGAAAAATGTTCTATTTATCAGTAACTTGTATTTAATGATTTTGCCATCGACAGATGTCAAACAAGTTGAGAAATAGAGTAGAGTAGAGTAAAATACTTTATTTGACCATTTTACATATAGTTGTGCATTTATGGCAAGTCACAAATACAGAAATCCTTGATCAGGATGAAATATACGTATAAAATATAAAAGTATAAATGAAGTCATAAATACAAAATCTTTGAAATATGTCGCTAAAATTAAAATGTAGGTATGTTGTTTTTATGAGGCCTTCCATAAGTTAAAGATCCCGCCATTTCAATATATTTCCGTATATTATAGAAACAGTTTAGTAAGGTGAGTGACTTCACAGATGAGTGAAGATGTTTGTTTGAAGGTGAATGACAATGTTTCGTGGTGAATTTCATCAGTTCGGACTTCAATTGTCTAATATTGTATAAAGTGATTTGAAATTAAGAGCCACCCCGAAGGCGGCTCTTAATTGGGCCGTTGTTTCGCGTGCCGTGTGGCATGTGGCACCGTCTTGTTGAAACCACATGTCAGGAATGTCCAATTCATCCATTTTGGGCAACAAAAAGTCGTCAGTCATCACACGGTAGCGCTCGCCAATCACAGTAACGTTCCGGCCATTGTCGTCTTTGAAGAAGGATGATGCCACCGACCCATAATATACACCAAACAGTGACTTTTTCGGAATGCATCGGTAGCTCCTGCAATGCATGTGGCTGGTCTTCACACCAGATGCGGCAATTTGGCTTGTTAACGTATTCATTCAACCAGAAATGAGTCTCGTCGCTGAACCCAATCTTTCGATAAAAATGTGGATCTTCCTCCAATTTTGCCAGCGCCCATTCACCAAATGTTAGACGTTGTGGGAGGTCGTGTGGCTTCAATTTTTGTACCAGCTGTATCTTATAAGGTTTTACACCCAAATCCTTTCCCTGCGAACGGCGGCGAATCGACATTTCACGGTCATCACGAACACTGGCGGATACAGCAGCAATATTTTCTTCGGTCCCCACTCTACGTACGCGTGTTGGTGGTTTAATGTCCAATATTGTAAGCTGGGTTCGAAATTTAGTCACAAGCTTTCGAATAGCTCCCTCAGTAGGCTGACGAAACTGCCCATAAATTGGAAGAAGTGCACGATGCATCGAGGAAATTATTGATGACAAAGGTAGCTACTAGAGGAAATCAATACTTATGAAAAGAAAATATAAATATTTCTGAAATTGAATATTTTTACGAAGCCTACAGTGAGTGGACCAGAATATGTCTCAGATTCAATTAGTGCTGAAGGCTTTGAATAAATCGTAGGTAATATATATGTAGAAGAAAATGACAATCAAATTGATTCATTTTGTTAGCGGTGCGAACTTCTGAACTGAAGAAAAATAGTCTTGTTCAAGTATGTTTATAGCTTATATATAGACAATTACATTAATGTATACGAAGAATTAACACTACGGCAATGCTTCTTCTGAATTCATTATTATATTCATTGAACATCTCACTGCTATCACTACAATTTATTTTTTATATTTCATGATATTGGATGCCCTTTTTTGAACTTCAGATGGTTAATTTCGAAAAATATTGTGATAAATTACAATTTTTTTTCTGATACCTTAGTATTTTATTTTATGCATGTGAACACAATACCTTATTGAATATTTGTGTTTTTTAGGTTATGAATCGATAACATATTCAGAGGGCACTGAAACATATTTTTCCTAAGAAATACAATTTATAAAAATCCACACCATCTGTTATGGCCCCAAAATTTCTCATTATTTTGATGTAAATTTAGGTGACTGCGAAAGTATTTTCAATCTACTGTATTCTTCATCCACTCTACATGTAATACTGAAATGTAAAAATAATAAGCCAGAAGCAATAAGTTTTATATCAGGTATATGTGATTACGGAATACAGGCACAAGCTATATAGAAAATTGGCCAATCAGAAAAGTTCTAACCGAACCTCAAAATGTATTATTTTTGCTTTTCCACAATAGATACCTTAACCTAGTCAAACATTGATTATAATGAACGATTGAGGCTACGCGAAAATGAAACAAAATCTTATAATTGTATAGTTTTGAACACGTTTTATATACTGGGTGTTTTGTACCAGCTGTATCTTATGAGGTTTTACACCCAAATCCTTTCCCTGCGAACGGCGGCGAATCGACATTTCACGGTCATCATGAACACTGGCGGATACAGCAGCAATATTTTCTTCGGTCCCCACTCTACGTACGCGTGTTGGTGGTTTAATGTCCAATAATGTAAGCTGGGTTCGAAATTTAGTCACAAGCTTTCGAATAGCTCCCTCAGTAGGCCGACGAAACTGTCCATAAATTGGAAAAAGAGCACGATGCACTTTCTTAGCCGAGCATGAATTTTGATAATAAAATTCAATAATTTACAAGCGTTGTTCATGAGTAAGTCGATTCATGGTTAAATTATAGACCAAACAGAACAAGTTTGGCAATGACACAAGACATAATTTACGCATGATCTGTCAAAAACAATGTTGTCAAAAAGATACCAGCAAAAAATCACTATTATTTCGTAATAGTAGTATACATTCAAGCTGTATTGAATGTCTATAGGATTTCGGTATCCTTTAGTTTTTTTTTGCCCAAAGTTTTAGAAAACGAAGGTATATCTGAATGAAAAACGACGACGTTTGAACATTCCGTAGAAAGTTAGTTTAATTTCGTATCCACAGTAGCCTAGGAGACACCGGGGTCTCCGTAGACACATTTAATTTCACTTGCTAATTCTGTGCCATTATAACTCCTAACCGGATCCGCCAGGTTTTTGTTTTGTCTGCAAATACATATGTAATTTAACTTTTCACTTAGCACCTTTCAAGCCGCCTTTTATTTACGACTTCTACTTTTTGTCTGCCACAAAGGCAATATTGGAATGGTATTTAAATTTTGCGAAAGAGGTTGACGGGTTCATGAAGAAAGGTGAAGGGGCATTCACATATAACGATCATTTCTTACAGTGAGCTTACATTCAACTCTCACGAAAACGAAATTACTAAATCAGCATATCGTATGTATGGTTTCATCTTTAGAAATTGTTGAAACTTTAATGATATCACTGCTCTCTCATCTCTTTTTTTTCAGCCTAGTAAGGTCTAAACTAGAATATTTGTAAAATTGTAAAATTGTTCGTTCCGTTAAACAGCTGACGAACGTCAACCCTCAGAAGTAGAAACTTGAGCGAGCAATGGATTAACGAGGTCTTACCTTTAAACGTGCGATCACCTAGCACGGTGGCCCGGCGGGGAATCGAATCTCGGTCTTCCGCTTGAAAGGCAGATGTGCTAACCTCTACACTACCGAGACCATAATATGGATCATTAATATGAAATCCCATTTAAAGTCAATCCTCAACAACCATCGAGAAAGCCCAAAAATTTTTATAAACTTCTATGCTTCAAGGTTGATGGAATTTATCCTTCAGGAGGATCTGATTATGTCAATATCCTACGCAGATTTAATTTCGTAGCATCATGATATTTCTACATAAGCTATTGAATGGTGAAATTGACTCCCCTGTACTATCATCACAAATAGATTTTTATGTGCCGAGATTGAAGTCTAGATCAAATATTGCTTTTCAGTGCAAAAGAGCTCAAACAAATATTGTGTCTGAAGCTCCAATTAATGTGATGCTAACAAATCATCAAATACGTGTATTTTAAACTGCAGTAAGAGTGAATTAAGGAAAAAATTTCGAGCACATCAATAAGCAAGTTGGGAATCAGTCATGTATGTTATCTTTTCTTTTTTATTTTTTTGATGTATCAATGTCATCTTTTGTATGTTTTATCACTGTTACTATATTTCTAATTATATTTTATTTGCTATCCTTTACTAATTGCATGGTAAATAGTTTCTGTTTGGCAATAAATGCTATATTATTATTACTATTATTATAAAAGCTATATAATCATTATTATTTCTGACGGAAATAAGATTTTTCCTACACATCATCACATTCATATCATTCACAAAAGTAAATGAATTTCAAACAAAGACGTTATGAGTATCGAAGGTTATGTAAAGAAGATTTTGAAGGTTGCTCTCGAACTCGAACTCGAAGAAATCAATTTTGCACATTTGAATATTCACTTATCGCGTGAATTATGTCGAGTTTACTAATTTGTGTAAAACTTTAAATTATAGTAGGTACCATTTACGATAATTTTTGTACCTCGCATCCGATGAACGTAATTTCAAACCTACACCATTTGTGGTTTAGATTTAGAAAGTACATGTTTTTCTCATGAACGACTGTTTATTGAATCTCATGTGTGGGAAAAACGTTGAAGTTATTTGTGTTAGCTAGAGAGCTGGTTTCCCAACTTATCTAATTAATAGAATCTACAATAAACACAGAACTAAATCCCTTACTTATAGCTCAATTCATACTATCAAATCCTATAAATATTGCTCTATTCCTTATCTAGGTGAAGTTTCACAAGATATTTCAAATATTCTCAGATGGTACTGTAATGATATTATTGTTTATTTTTATACTATGGATCCTATTTCTAAATTGATAGTCAATACTGAAGATAAAGTACCAATCTTCCATAAATCGGGTGTTTACAGAATTTCTTGTTCACAACCAGATTGTTATGCTCAGTATGTTGGACGAAGTGGTAGAAAAATAAAAACAAGAGTCCTTGAATATGTTAACTCAATTGATAATTTTAGAAATCTACCCATTGATAATAATAATATAAAAAGTTATTTCTCTAATTATATTCTCAATCACAACCAAAGTTTTGATATTGATTCTGATTTAGATATATTACACGTTTGCCAAAAAGGCACGTTGCTCAATTTATTTGAAATTTTTGAAATCAATTCTGCTATTGATAATCCCAATGTGATTTCTCTTAATGAACAAGTATAGTTCGAATGCAAAAAGTTTTTCAATTCCTTTAATTTTGACTAAATTGCTACTGTCATACTCTTTTAATGTAACTAGTTAATATGCACAGATGGTATGTGATCTGTTCACCCAAAACACGAGTTGAGATATAGACGGTGTTCTGTGTTTACAGTTTTCTTGTCACTGTTCCATGTCATCTTGACTTCATTTTCTATTTATTTTCGACAATTGATTTTCATCTCTCATCTAATTCGGCTTGTTTTGTCTATCATAATTGTTTTCATTCGTAGTTTTTTGATATTGGAGTTTATAAGGGGGTAAAAAGGCTCTAAGCCTCCCATTCTTCATCCAATGATAGTAATTATGTCTTGAAAATTCCTTCATTCCACTGATGGTTTTAAAAATAGTAATATCAACACGGAGAAAATAATTTTCGAACCCTGAAGAATAATTTATTGAAATTCGAAACGTCGGCAAGAAAACCAAACCACCACGCACCCCTCGGACGCACCCCTCCGAGGGGGTGCGTACTATAAAAAATCTGAGTAGTCCGAGAGGTGTCCCCCTTCAATTAGAAATCGACGTGTCCGAGTTTTTTTTTTAAATCTTACTTTTTATATTCAAAAACGGCTCTGTTAAGTTTTCGTTGTTACACACTGTATTTCAATTTCCTCAAGGGGATTGCCCGTATACATGAATAAATAAATAGAATTGAACTCACTTTATCCCAATAGATGTGAATTATTTTATGATACCGAAAAGTACTATAAGAAATTTTATTATAATTCTTTGTTTCATTTATAGCTCTGAGTATTCAAAGAAACATTTGTTTTTTCATCTTTGACTTCGGAAAACAGGTTCAGCTCGGACTGTTCATGATTTTCTGGCGTTTTTCTTTATGAATAAATAAAACATCAGTAAAAAATTCAGTCTACGAAGTTTATCAGTTCTGGACTATGGAGTTGATATCAGTTGTTATTTTTTCTGTGCACGAAAAAATACTGTAATATGCGATGAATACGCGTCTTATAACTTCTCCCGTATAAATGGATAGCAACCTAAACCACTCTAGAAGGCTTAAACTCATCAACATTTGATTAAACCTCCCCATATAATTCCTCGGAGATTTTCCATTGAGGAAAAGGCTTTGTGCAATGCGAAGAGAAACGAAACGGTATCCGTTCGTGTTGTTAGCTTTCAAAAGAGCAATTTTGCCAGAATGGTTTATCTTATCGGGCATTTTCTACGGCCCTGAGGTTTGTTTGTAATTTTCCGTGGTATTTATGAGAAAAATATGGCACCCTTCATGAAAAAGATATGAAACAATTCATAACCCATTTGTTGTAATGGGAACGAAGAATGTTAGTTCTCAACTCGGTTTATTTCAGTTTGATTGTGTTAAGTGAACGTTAGATTATTTATCCATCAATTTCTATTTTGTCACCTACAAAGTAGTCCCCTTCAGATTTTCGAATCTCAGGATATCACCACTAAACGTATGAGAAAGAAAGAAAAGATGCTGATGAAAATATGTTGAATTGTAAAGTTCATTCATTGAAGTTTTCATTTTTAAGGATTATTTCTTACAGATATTTCATTGAAAATAAAAGAAGAACATTGTTTATTTTGTAGTTTCATATAAAGACACATTTACATACAAAATGGTATATGAAATATTTAAGGTACTCGATTATATCAAAAAATCATAATCCGACTGAAAAAACCTTTTGTTTTTAAACTACTCTGAACACGCAACTTCTTACAGCAAAGGTGGGTGAACCGAGTATCACCCTTGATTCGAAAATTGCGGTGTAAAATCATGTCGAAGTGTGAAATTTCACTGTAAAATTATGGTGGAGTGTAAAATTACAATGTGAATCATCACAATAGATATTTATATCCTAAATTTACTATATCAAGTTTTATTTCAACGTGAAAGTACAGTCAAATTGAAAAATTCTGAAAACATTCCACATTTATTCACGGAGTAGAATTTGAGCGGTAATTAAATTGTTTCACTAGTCAAAAACTAATTTTTAATATACTTACAATTGTTAACTACGTAGTATCATCCCCTCTAACAGAGTAAATCATTTGCAAATTTTAGTGACTTTTAATTGAATATACTTTTGAAAATTGAAAGATACACAGATTGAATTAAGAGTGTGTGAATGACGTCAGTATGACGACATATTTTTTTCATATGCAAACAAGTTTTTTAGAGCAATGTTAACGGGAATAATTTTCGGAAGAGTAAATTATTTTCAATATTGTTGAACAGTATTGAATCGTGCATAGTGCCTGAAAGTGTTGAAATATGTGTAGGTGTAACTGTTTGAAAATGAAAATTTTTCCTTCGATGAATTTTTGTTTTCAAAATCCCATGTATGTGCAATCCAATCTGACAAAAGTACCAATTCGTAACAGATAGGGTCAAAAATTGAAGAGAAGATTAGGTTTTCAAAATCTCTCACTTTAATCAATACTGCTGAAAGTACAACCCTCAGAAGTTCATAAGTGTGCAAGCGAGGGGTTGAGTTGACGAGGTCTTATCTTCTAGCGTGCTATTCCTAGCTGGGGTAGGATAGTAGGCAGTTGATATCCAAAATCCCACAGTTCGACTTGAACCTACCTTCATAGGCTTACCATTCTTCCGGCATTAGCCCAGACAGTCCGGGATTTAACTATTTGTCCGGGAAAGATTCTAGGATTGACAAAAGTCCGGGATTTTTAATCTGGAGTTGAGAAAGTGGGAAAATTTGACTTTGCGCTGTCTAGCCGTTGGAAATACTAGGTTAGTAGTCAGAGTCGAGCGAGGTGTGCACCGAACAGTAGACGCTTTGTGGTTTACGATGAGTGATCTTAGATCTAGATCACTGATCTAGATGTTTTAGTATTTATTAAATAATAAGTATTTATAGATAGTTGTTATACTCTATCTAGAAGATTTATTTAGTGTTTAGTAGCGAACTAACAGTGGACTTGAAAATGGCCCCAAAAGGAAAATGTGTTTTTAACGACAAATTTAAAAGTGATTATAAGTTTTTAAAGTCATGTGAAAACA
>WOGR01010735.1:0-10812 GCA_015342045.1 Leptinotarsa lineolata
GCCATACATTGTTTTGTTGTAACTCAAAAGGTTTTGGCAGCGTTCTCGAGGAAAGCTCTCGAATGGCTTAATTTTTTCCGACATGTTTAACTAATATCGTTGTAATATCGTCAGTTTACACAAAACCTAAACTTATTATACACTAAAACCTTCCTCAAGAATTGCTCTATCTATTGTTGAAAACTGCATAAAAATCCGTTCAGTACTTTTCTAGTTTATCGCGAACAGACAGACAGACAGACAGATGCGGCGGGGGACTTTGTTTTATAATATTCTATAGATTAGATAATGGAAGTCCGAAGTGATAAAATTTATCACTAAACATTGTCAATCTGTTTCAAACAAATATTTGGAAATTAGAAATTGTGTTCAAAATATCTGTTTTTCAATACTCGGTCTACAGCGAATACTGAAACATGGCCAATTATTCATCGATATTTTACATCGCGTTGAAAATATCGAAAAAACAAATTGTTCAGAATATTTTTTTACTCCACATACCATGTCTGATATCGAAATACACATTTTGGAGTTTTTTTATCAGTTTGATTCACGCTCGAAATAATTTCAAGGTTATTCTATTTGATGATCAGTGTGAAATGGAGATACTGAACAATTTGACATTTGCGACTGTCAGAAGAAAATCAATGAGATAACTGCAAAAGGTACATTTTATCATTATTCTAGTGAAAATAGAACTGAAGTGCAATCAACTCGAAATTGTCTGATTATTTAGTGATAATGCTGCACAAAGTAGCAGATTAATTGGTGCAGGGTTCAACTCAAGACATCACCAAAGTGCTTCAATTACTCATGAAAAAATAGCTACATTGAATGCTCTTTCAAATGAAACTCGCAGTGTTACTGAAATCTCTGAAAACGGTCAACTCCTTCAAAAATATCAATATTCTGAGGATAATGTTCAATTGGCAGCAAAACATCCACGCATGGACCTTCAAAATATACCGTTTAGACTGAATAGAATCAATGATAACCAGCAGCTTTCAGATACAACATAGCAAACGAATAATATAGCTAAAAACGTTCACAAAAAACTGAAGACCGATCCAATAAAATCAGTTAAAACCTTGGAACCTTGGCTAAACATAAAACTATCCAAAAATTGAACGTACTCAGTTGATCTGTCATTTCAGTAAATTTTATCATTTTCACGGTTCACCAAATATACATGAACATTATGTTTTCTCAAGACCCATTGTGGGTTCGATTGGAAATAGTAACAGTTTACTGAAAAATACCACCCATTTCATAGGTTGACTCGAAAATTCAACACTTAGTGAGCAACAATCAGTGAGATAGTCTTTTCATAAATGTACCTAATGATGAAACTCCCCAAATTATAAGATCTTTGTTCGATATCGACACAAATTTAAAAAAATTGAGGGAAGGTGGATGTTAGCTCTATATTGGAACATGTAGATGAATTTTATTAATTTCGTATGAATATGGTTTTCTTCTCATCTCCCATCCTGAACTGAAATTTCATGAAATATTCTGAAGAATATTTCGTTGAAACTCATCAGAACGGTCCGAGAATTTGGTGAAGACATGTTGAGGATGACTTTGCTATTTGGAATGCAAGTTATAACGACCTGAATGCTTTTTTGAATTACCTCAATGTGCAAGAACCGACAATTGATTCATGATAGAGATTGAACCAGATGATCAATTTTCTTCCATTGATGTAACATATATTTAAATAATAAAAAACCGAATGACGATACGAAGAGCATTCCCAATTTACAACCACTAACTTATTAATTACTGACTCAACAACCACCACCTTTCACAAACAACATATATTCCAAGACTAGCAGAAAAAATGAGATGAATTGGAAGTAGATGTTATACTAAAACTCCTTTTAAAACAGAAAATATACTAAAATTTACACAGAAAAAAGATCTGTTGTAGATATTTTCACAGAAGGTGTTCAAGTGACTTGGCACATTTGATTCCAAAAAAGCAGTACATATCAGAAATACGCGACTAACTGTAACTGCTCATCGTTCTGAGGTTCAACTCAGTACATCTCTAATTTCACTGTTCAAGAACTCTTTAATTTTGATAACGACGTTCATGTGGAATGAAGTTCCTGATATCGTTTTTCTGAATGAATTTAAGCTCCAGTAATTAAAATCAAACGTGAATTGCTACTTTCACACAGGCACTGCTTTCAGAGCGTCTTGAGAAATTTCTTGTAGTGCTTGTGGTTTGTCCTTGCAAAAAGTTGTAACTTAGAAACTCCAAAACCATTGTAAGTACATGAGAGTGAAAATCGATATTGCATCAGAAATGAACAATTAACAGAATCAAACTTTTCACATCACATTTGAAATCAGACGATAAACATCGAGTTGAATGGAACAAGACGAGAATGATCACCATGTACCCCCACCCCAAATGACGTATACTCAAAGAATCAGTGTATACCTACGATTATTCTTATATCTGGAAAGAAGTATACTTTGATTAGCTTCTCAGAAATGTATCGTCAGTCTTGCCAAAAATTATGGATAGTCACGAAATATCATAGAACAAACCAAATCAAATTCATTTTCAAGGTTACATACAATCTGTTGAATGACATATTCATTAGACTTCGTTTTTTTTGAATGAGTCACCTCACCAAGACATTGAAATGTCTGTAATTTGTTATATCAAAAATTTCAGATGTAAAAATTGAGATATTTTACATTAGCGACTCGCCCCGGCTCCGTACGGGTTCAATGCTGATTCTAAATATGAATTTACCCACTGGAAATTACGAACGCGCCTTTTTTTCCCACGGTTGGCGCCCCAGTTGGAATATTTGAAAATCCTTCCTTTTTGCTCATCTATACAATTTAAAACGAACCTATCTACAAAATTTCAGCCTACGAAACACGTCTTTTTCCCCCGTGGCATGCGCCTCAGTTGAAATATTCAAAAATCTTCAGCTTCGAAAATATAGGATTACGTAGAAACAGTGATGAAAAATAATTTTCATATGTGAACGCTCCCCTTTCACCCCCATGGGGGGAGCTCCAGTTAGAATATTCGGAAATCCTTTCTCAATGCGCATTAACCAAATTTCAGTTCTCAAGGACTTACCAGTACAGAGAAACAGATATGAATGAGTGAGTGTTAAGTGGAAGACTTCTGCATTTATAGGTAAAGATTCAAAACATCCTTTAACATTTGTTGAAGACGTTTCAAAATGAATCGAACTGACGAAAAAACTGCAGGTATCGTTAGATTATCCCAATTCTGGAGATGGAGGCAGATTTTATCCTCTGAAACGTTTAAATGAGTATCTGTATAATTTCTAAGCAGTTTCATGATGGAAGTCTCGCAGATGCTTCTCGTTCATCCAGCAGCAAGAATATGCTGAAATTATTTAAGTAGATCATCTGCAGGCCTCGGTTTCGAGGTATCACCTCTCGTCATTATAGGAAAGATCCTACCCAGACAGCAAAGTGCCTGGGACTCTATTAATTCCAACACGGTTCCGTTACATACAGTGTGCCAAATGGAATAAATTCATTATTTCGGTTACTGTACATATTTAAAAAAATCCGGAAATTCGTCAAATTATAATTAATAAATAGTATTATTGTGTCTTTGACTGTCATGTTTGGATAGAGCTTCAAGCCATAGTTTTTTTATTTTTTCGAATAAACAAATATTATTGATATTTCTAATGGGTTGCGGAACCTGCAAATAAAGTTTGGGAGCAGTGAAGTGGAATGTTTTTTGGCTGACAGCTTTAACGGTTTTCTCGATTACAAACTCCGAATATTTTCTATACCTTCCTTATATGATGACTATATTTTATGGAGAATAATTGACTTTCATTTCTACATTGCAAACAAAGAACCCTGTAAAAATATAGTTTATTTATATCTAAAATAGATGTTTCGTTGAATAGATTATGTGCTGGATAACTTCTTTCTCTGCTATATATTATTTTCAGAAAATACATCTGAATTACTTTCAGAGGTTCATTGTGACACATGTAAACGCCACTTCAAGCCTCTAGGCCACATTGGATGTGGGATTCCACCAAGGCGTAGTATAAAGTTTCAAGTTCTTTCACACTGAGAATATTTTTCAGATGTTTGAATGTAAATAGTATTGACCTCAATTTCTCGACTACTTCATCAATATGAACATCCCATCTAAGGTGTCTTCAATTTCGACCCCTAAGTATGCTATAGAAGGTTCGTTTTTATTCACATGATTCGAATTGATATCTCTCAGGCTCAAGTGTTCAATTTTTGGTAAGTTGGATTTACTGCAGGATAGAGTTAAGAACTTAGTTTTCTCCAGATTCGATGTTAGTTCCATTTCACGCAGCCAGTTTTTTATTTTAACTAGATTCCCCTCTGCTCTATTCTTTACCTCCCCCCAAGTTTCGGCAGTATAAAGAATGACAATATCATCTGCAAATGAAGATACATTTCCTTCTGCTTCAACAGAAAACGAACCAAACAAATAATGTTATTCTTTAATTTGATAATTGGTGTAAAAAACCGTTCGATCATAAATTATTCAAAAACCATTGCGGTTCAGTTCTCGAGATCCAAAACAGAAAAACTTTCCACAGAACAACTAAACATCAAAAACCAGACAATAATATTTCAAGAAAGTTGCAAATTTCGGGGTACAATTATTGATAGCAATCTCAGATAGGGGGAATGCATCACTATGATCTGCTCCAAATTGAATGAACTCTACTTCGCAATGAAAAATCTGATGAGTTGCCTTGATACGGAAGGTATAATTTCTGTACACTATGCACTGGTTTACTTGACTATAAGTTATAACATTATAGCTTAAGGTTTGGCCACCGATACTAGCAGAGTATTTTTAGCACAGAAAAGGATAATTCGCCTGATGTTCCATTTGCATTATCGAGAATCCTGCAGAAATATCTTCAAAGAGAAAAAAATTCTAACTTTCACGAGTATTTATTTACACGAACTTCTGATTCACACCTACATTCACAAAACCAGTCTCTTGCAAAATTAAAAATTTCACATTTACCAAACTCGCAAAAAAATGAATTTAGACTAGAAGTAGCCACATACAACAATTATACAAAATCCCCAAAATATGCAGGTACGAATTTCTACAATTTATTACCCCACGAAATAAAAAACCAGTCGAACCTGTTAAGATTCACGTCTGAACTGAAGTCTTTTTTGCTCCTGAATGCATTCTATTGTATAAAGGAATTCATGATGTGGTGTCAGAGTCCTAATGACGATTCAAATTCGATTATATAGTTTTATATAATTATTTCTATATTTCACGGACATAATCAATTTTTATATTTTATTTTAGCAATAAGTGAAATGTAACTATGCTATTTTGACGTGTCAATCCAATCTTTAATTGGTGTCTGATAAATAAACTTCTATCTATCTATCTATCTTTGATGTATATCAAAAACAATACTGGACCCAAAAAAGTTCCCTGAGGTACTCCCTTCATTACCTTTTGTGGTTCACTCATTCCATTTCCAATCTGCATGTACTGAATTCTGTTGTTGAGGTGCGATCTGATCAAATCTGCATCTATTCCTCTGATACCTGCGTCTTCCATCACACTTATCAATTTTTGGTCAAGTCTAAGAAGATTTCTATCGAATATTTACCTCCATCTAAAGCCCTGTACATATTATCTGCTAGGTAAACTATTGCATCTTTGGTTGATTTTTTCAATCTGAATTCAACTTGCTCTGTTGACAGTATTTTGTTAACTTCTAAGAAATCTGTGAATCGATTTTTGATTATTTTCTCAACAACTTTTGCTACCGTATTAATTATTGAAACTGGTCTATAATTCAACACTTCCATTCTTTCACCTTTTTTAAATAATATTTTCATTATAGCGGTTTTGAATCTTTCAGGAAATTGTCACTTATCGAAAATAAAATTAATAAAGTACCCCACTGGAAGTATTTTTTCCAAGAGGGTCTTTTCTTCCAGTTTGTGTGTGCAAATTACTTCTTCGCGTGAACTACACATCCTTGTATAGAGTTTATTTTATTATTACTAGCTTTTTTCCTTCCTTTAAAGATTCACACATTTTTTTCTGTATAATGATCGAGAAGTAGAAAGCCAAAACCTCTTTTACCGAAAAATTATTCGCTCCTAAAAATTTACTCCTTTCAATTTGAGAAAATTGATGTTTTCAACTTTCTTATATTCATAATTTCTACAATAACTTTGAATATGAAATGGAAAAAATAACGAGAAAAAAGTGATTTCATGAATGCGATTATTGAGCCGTTCAATTCATACTTCATGTTATAGCACACATTGATAAAAACTTTGTTGGAATGTATACAACCAATTCAGTTTCTGGCAAAATCGCATTGAATGTTCACAAAACCTTTCCGAATCTATACTGCATCTCGTTAAAGTAACTTCGCGGAAAGTGGCAGTCTGGAATAAAATGATTTGAGGTTCACTGATGCTGCTTGTTTTGTTTCTTGTAACTTACTCCACTTATTCGAAACTCAACTACACTAATAAATTCAGAGAATTTCTCCACTAATTTTTTCCAGCAGAATTAATATGATTGATAATTTATTCACTTCATATTTCACACAATCTGGCTTCTTTCCAGGTATAGGTTCTCAGTTTTCCATTTTCGAAATTTCGTATTCCATTGAGAATGTTTGAAATTAAAAAACTACAATGAATAAAGAATGAACAAATTTACTTGTTAGGTTATGACAGTAGTCATTATGAGCGCAAAAATAATTGTGAGAGTATAAATAATTGTTCTGTCATGACAGAAGCAAAGTCAGCAATATTCATCATAGTGTTTTCCCAATGCCACGAGTGGAAAAATTTTCCACAACGAGGCCAATTAGACTACGGAATATTGCGAAGCAATCCACTGTAGATGAAGAAGAAATTGCATTAGAGAAGTGTCGTGTTCAGTGTTGCTGTTTCGGTTCTCGAGCTACTATTCCACTGTTTGAGAATTGAAATCTAATATTGACTCAGTTTACTCTTTATGATAATCAATTGATGACAGTCAATAGTGGAAATTACCATGCATGTCGTTTGTATATGAAAAACATATTTCAACTGTATCAATCTACTGTTTTATTGACAAAAAAAATGTACTGCTGAGCATGAAAATGACCTGGTAATACCGGCAGTGTTAGTATGGTTTGACTTCGTGCTTCACGTACTAAGTAACTACCAATGAAGCTATGGTTTCAGGAAAACGCGTCTAGAATAAAAATTTCATTTGTAAAAATCGCAAATTTATCATCGTGAATAATAGTATAAAAAAGTTATTATAATTCAGCTGATAACTCAACGAAACATTTATTGATTCTAAGGCGGTACAAAATTTGCAGGGTGGCTGCTATCCAATAAATAGATCTACAAAAACTGGAAACAGAAATGAAACGTATTATCATGACTGATGATTTTATTGCAAAGCTTGTGGATCTCTACTGAAGTTGTAATTTTTTTGAAAACTCTCATTCTCTAAAAACTTTACAATATGGTATTGGTCGTATAGTGTATAATTGGCTAAAGACTACCTTACAAACCGTAAGCAACATGTACGTTTTAAAGATCAAATATCATTCGATGTGATAAATTATGTAGGTATTACACAAGAGAGTGTTTTAGGCCCCCTTATTTTCATTTTGTATCTGAATGATCTTGAATGTGAATTTATCAACCTATTTGCTGATGATACCGTGATTTCATGTAGTGATGTCCACTTTGAAAGAGCTATTGAAAAACTGAACACTGTTTTGTTATCAATAAACCGATATTTGAGTCTGAATGAACTGAAACTCAATGTGATAAAAACTCAGGCAATGGTCCTCACAACAAAATATAAGTATGATACTCTTGGTACTGATAATTTCCGTTTGAACATTATTAATGAAAGAATTCAAGTTGTCTCAAATGTTGAGTACATGGGAATCCGTTCTGATGATGTTTGGAACTTTGATAGTCATTTTGATTACACTGATGAAAAAATTCGGAAAATACTTTTTTTTTCTCAGATATCTCAACATTTATCAACTGAGTCTAAAATCACTGTGTACAATCCAATCTTTCAGCCACATTTCGATTATTGCTCATCTATTGTATATCTGTTCAATCTCAATAGGTTGAATATGCTCCAGAAGCTTTGATATCGTAGAATGAGAAAAATATTGAGAACAAATCGCCTCATCCCTATAAGAACAATATTAACGACCCTCAGTTGGTTCTCAGTGGCAAACAGACTGTTTTATTTCACTATGATTTCCATATCCGAAATAATCAACCATTTAGAACCAAATCACTTTCAGAAGTACATAACATTCAACAAACATAATAATAATTATAACACACGTGCCAAAAATAACATTCATATTCCTATCACTTTCAATCAAAGTACAATGAATTCACTATTTTTTAAAGGTTTCTTGGAGTTCCATATATTACCAGAGTCAGTAAAATTATCTGCTTCACTGATCCAGTTCAAAACCAAATTGAAGGAATACATCCAAAATAAGTAACCATATTCCTCTAAATATAAATATAGAACAATAAAACAATTCATTTCATATCACACGTAAATTTTGAAGCCTATGTGAATTGATGAAACTATTATTCTTTGTTTAAATATGTATGTTTATTTGTATATACTTTTTAATATGTTCATTATAATTTTTTACTCAACATTTCTCAACATTTTATTCGGTATGGCTATTTTATATTTCAATTACCGATTCTTGTGATACTACTATTTTCTATTATATTTTTATTTTTTCATCCAATATTATTTGCAATTGTTCACACATTGATATTATAATAGGCATTCTATTTTATGTGACTATTATATATTTTTTTTCTGTATAGTGCAATATGCCTTCTTATATGTATATTAGCGTTCCTAATTCAGATAAAGATCTATCTTTCTATAAAAAATGTTTGAAGAAAACTACTAGAGTTTTTATCAACCTCCTTCCACAATCCGAAAAAAATTCAAATGAAACGAATTAACGAAGAAAAATCTGTGAATATCCCTAAATTTTTTCCAATTCTGAATAGAGAAATATATTAGCCTCCGAAATGTTGAGATAAGTATCTGAATTATTCATTAGTCTTCTTTTGGTAAAAAAAATCATCGAATACGATGAGTTACTAATTGGAAGATCATTTTTCTTCGTGAAAAAAACTTTGATACACGCAGTTACTTATCGGGTTGAACTGATGAGTCTCTAACTTCTGTACGTATGAAGTTCTCTTTCACAGGTTTCATAGTTTTTCAGTTTGTGAAAGGTGAAAATATCCATAAAATGCCAATGAAACTCTGATGTTTTCCACACAAAAAATCATTCATCACTCGAATCAGTAATGATAAATTCACAAACATTTCTTCTGAACTTCAGCTGAAGGATAGGGCAGGTGTTGAATATCAAGTTGAAGATGTAACTCTTCAAACAAAAATCACTCAGTGAATATTCTTTCCTGGCAATATTTCTCGCACGCCACTGTGTCTGGATGTATAAAACGGCGCCTGCCACTCGTTCTAGTCCCTGTCGTTGCTGTTTATTTCAGGAAATGAAAGTCGTGAGAGTGTTTGTTTTGTTATGTTTGTTGCTTCGATCAACTTTCTTGTATTTCGCCCATTTCTGTTGACGATGCTGAAGTTGGAGTACACTTTTTAAGGCCAATTTGATTAGATAGAAAGATTTGGATTTGTCTTGTTCAACTTTTCTTCCATTTTTCTTATATTTACTGGCTCTATGCAAGCTTCTGCAAGCTTGCAGCAAAATTTTATTTGTCTAATACTTTGATTTATTTGCAATATCTATATTGCTTTCGAAAAGTTTTGTACATTCACGATGTATGAAATATGTTAAGCAGGAGTTGCAATAACTTTACAAATTGATCTTTATGGGACTTCCACTATTCTTCCTGCAATTTGTTGGGTAACTTTCACGTAACCAAATCAATATCTGATTGATTCCATTTCAGATTGAATAATGATTTCATTGTTTATTCAACCTTGAGTTTCTCGATGAATCATTGAAAATGAAACTCGTTCGTCAATGAAATGGTAATGATTGAAGAATCTTCATAAAACTTTTGGCATTCCCGAATATACATATTGTTCCTAAAGTCATGATTCAAAGCCTTCGACTGTGTAGATCATGGAATACCGCAAAAAAAAACTATATCTTACAGGAAGGCGCCAGATCGTGAAAACCCCAACAATCTCATCAGAAGGCGAAATGAAAAAAGGCGTGCCACAAGGTTCAATACTGGGACCGATACTTTTCCTGCTATACATAAACGATTCAACATCTATTGATATAGAGGGAAAATTCACCTTATTCGCAGATGACACCACAATATTATGGCGGGATAACACTTTATGTAATATCCACGAGATTATAAGTGCAGATATAATAAAAAAGTGGTGCGACTCTGTCTTTTGATGTTTTCAAAACAAATTTTATATCATTCCTCGACTATATTGGCAGCATTCCTTTACCAGCAGAGGACGCGGACAAGATAATTGAAAACAGACCTAGTACCAAATTTTTGGGGATAATAAATGACAATAAACTCAAATTTGCCGATCATATTGTAGCCCTCAATGAAAAGCTAGCTTCAGGGTGTTTTGCAGTGAGAATAACTTATAAGGATCTTGGGGATTATGTTGTAAAACTCAAATGCAGACGGTGTTCGTTATCTAGAAAAAGGCTGTAAGATTCTTATGCAATGCCAATACTCGAGACTCCTGCAAACCCCTATTTGAATTTCATA
>WOGR01010736.1:0-10812 GCA_015342045.1 Leptinotarsa lineolata
TCATGTAGAGAGGCTTTTAAGCGACTAAAGATTTTAACTGTGACAGGCTTGTATCTGTATGAACTGTGTATATATGTATACAAACATAAAGATGAATTTTTCAATAGAACAGATCATCAATATGGCACTAGATCCAGAAATCTTTTTGTGCCTGCTCTGCACAGAACCAAAAAAGTCATTCATATTTGGGATGCAAATTTTTCAACCACCACGATGCCTCTATCCAAACATCTCCAAATATTAATATTTTTATATCCAGACTTAAAGCATTACTTATTGAGAAAAACTGCTACAGTATTTGTGAATTCATGACATAATACTATATTTTATTAGAAGTTTCATTTTGACAATCAAATTTTACATTTGTGCTGTTGTTTCAAATAACATTTATCATTTGTACTATGACACTTTTAACCTTTGTGTGTCTTTTTTAATTAAGTCGGTAGGTTCTGAGAATTTTCAATACCTGAATCTATATATTTATATATTTTACTTCTTTTATATTCATAACTTATGACTGTGTTTAAATTCTTATTTATATTAATCATGACGTTTTTGTCATTTACTGTTTGAATGTATTCATACATTTATGATTTTTAACTGAACAATAAAGATTTATTATTATTTATAATTATTATTCGACGTTTCGTTCCGAGGAACCATCACCAGTTTAAATTTTTCATATAGACCCGACATGAGAATCGATATAAAAGTTTGAATAAGTTCCAAAAATATCAACTTTTTCCTAATTTGACCTATTTTGTATCTCTTACGGTTTCCGATTTTTCTATGCTGGCCCTCTTTATCTTGGGCACATTGTATAACGTAATGACAAGAAGTTATTTTAGGAAACTGAAGATATATTAGTCAGACATCTAGTTGAAAAAATCTGGGTTACTGATGATTTGTTTATTTTGTGGAAATTCATGATCACTTTAATAAAATGAATGAAAACACTTTTTTGTCTAACAAGTTAGTTTTACTTGATAATGGGCTAAACTTCGAAACAGGTCGTAACAATAAATAAACGTAGCGGAAATTGGATGAAAAAAGTGTTTTTTGTCTCTCATTGAATAAATGTGATGTGTTTGAATTTTGAACCTGTAACTTTTGTGGAAGAAAATCGGTTTGTATCAACCTTCTATGAGTATTTCACCTTACACAGTTTGAAAAATGGAAAACACTTGAGAAAACTTCAATTTTTTTCAAAATTTTGTTGTCCTACAATATTCTGACCCCTATGAGTGGTGTTTATAATGTTGTGAACTTATTTGTGTTCGCTCATAATTTATCAGTTTCGTCTTGTCAAAAGATAAAACGAGCAGGTGATATTCACATTTAGAATGTTTGATAAATGACACATCGCAGTTCTTTGTGTGCGCATTCCCCACATAAAGAGTAAAATATGAGCCCCCTGCATTATGAATGGACCGACGTCAAAAACCGCAGAAGACTTCAATTAGAATCTCCAGCTTTCAACAAACACCTCATATATATTACAACCACGCCATTTGTCAGTCCGAAAATAACGAATATGTTTTGTGTTTCTCCATCCACCATTCACTCATTAACTTTTATAGGTCTTTTTTCGAAAATACATTTTCCCAAAGCTTTCGTTATTTCAAAACTACATCGGACCCACTCCTCTCCCGTACATCAATGTCATAAAGGCTGCTAATGTCTTCGAGATCTTCATAAATTACCCGGAAAAAATATGTAAACAAAAAACAGCTGCGCGCCGTTGTCTCGAAATAGCGCCAAGGTCAAGCACCCTCGGAGGCGTCCCGACGCCATACCGACGACGAGTTATGATATCGGGGCGTCGTTCTACCAATCATAACTGCGACTTATGAAATATCATATGCGGTCCGGGATTGGCCGAGAAGCGTATGAGCCACCAATCGAGATGAAATATGAAATTATATACCGACGGGGTTGGACGCCGTCGGGACGCTGGGCGTCGGCGCGATTTTCAGTGGTGGAGAAACGCCGAGGCGTGTATGGAAACATATCTCCAGTCATAGTTCTCATATTCTGGTATTTGTCTTCTCGTAAATGGACCAGAGTAAATGTCGTCACAACCCCATCTCCACCAGCTTTTTTCAACACATTTCGTACTCTATTAACCACTCTAGCACCGAATGCAACTTTTTTAATTTTATTTTTTTTTTGTCTTCCTCTTGAAAGTTTCATTAATCAATCTTACTTCAAAATAAAGAATTTATGCATTAATTTCATCACCTCAAATTGAAATTTTTTGAGTTGACCCGTTCAAAAAATAAAAGGGGGGGGACATTAAAGAAATGCACTGAATGTCTCGCTGTGAGATCTGATGGATGATTCGAATATTGAATCACCCGATGGTGACATTAATATGTTTATCCACGACTATTACATAATGTATCCAATATTCGTCTGTTTGCTTGACGTTAATAATACTCATTTATCATGACAGTGAATGATGAGACATTAATCCCTGCTGTCGAATGCTTCCTTGATTTAGCTATAATATCATATTGTTTTTCTATAAAAAATCGACAGGCGGGATATTACTGATCTCAAAGACACGGTGGATGGAAGTCCACCGCCGTAGCAGAAGGCTACATAGACGAATCCGTCAAAATAAAACCAATACGACCAACAAAATGTCATCTTCAATTCAACGACAAATCACCAAAATGTTAGTTTTGATGTTAATTCTATCCCTGCGATTAACTTCACCAATTGTTCAAATAAAACAATGATGAATAAACATGAATATCATGTTGAATAAATATCATCTTGTAAGATCAGAAATGTGATATTTGTTAAGCTAAATACATAGATTTTGGATAACTATGTACTGTGTATGGTTGAACAATATTGTATTGTATGATATATTTTGTGTGTTATTGATAACTTGTTCATTTTATGGAAATTAATGATCACAAACAAGGAAAGACCAATTATTGTAATGTAAAATTAAATAACTTCAACAATGAAACTAAACAAGTATGGAGTATCACAAATAATGAAAATGCAAAACAGTAAAAGTCCATAATGCTTTCAGATATACCAATCAAGAAATTGAAGATCAATATAGGATTGCAGATTTATTTGCTAGGCATTTCTCTACGGCGGTTGTAACAGCAGATCATTTCGGACAGAACTTAATTCTACTATGCACTTTTGCCAAAAATATCATTGTCGAAAATAATTCCGATCTCTCAGAAATATCAACGTTTAAAGTTTTAAAAACTTTGGACAATATGATCAACAAAAATTCAGCTGATATTTATGATATGTCTATTGTTACTGTGAAACAAGTTATTGAACCATTAGTTTTTTGCTGAATCAGTCCTTTCATGGGGGTTTCTTTCCAGATGAATTGTAGAGGGCTCTTGCTTTTGCATAGTACAAAAAAGGTACGATAGCAGAAATTGACAATTATAGGCAGATTTCGTTGATTTCCTCTTTTTTGCAATTCTTTGAGAAAATAATAGATAGGAGAAATTTGATCTGCCTGATTTATCATGTGCAGATATTGAATTCTGCCATTTGTATCGAGTAACCTTTTTTGTCACTTACACCCAACAGAGTATCATCGGCAAACAGATTGATAAATTCACAATTTCAGTGAATTGTATTTCATTCAGATAGAGTATGAATAGAAGGGGCCCTAGTACACTCCCTTGTGGAACACCTCCATCAACATATTTCACACTTGAGAGTGAGCCGTTGACTTTGATACGTTGGGACCGATTTGAGAGATAACTTTAGAACTAATCAAGTATCTTTCCTTTTATACCGTAATATTTCAGCTTATCGAGTAAAGTTGGAATATAATAATCATTACAGAAGGTTAGTTTGTACCAAATAATCTATTTTCATCATTATGTCTTTTTTATTAGCATGAAATGAAAGTTAGATATTTTCATCAATGCCAATCTTGAACAGAAAAAACTAGTGATACATTTTCAGACGAAATTTATAAATAAACCTGTTTATTTATTCGGGTCATTGTTCTGGACGCTCTCAAATCAATGTCAAGGCATAGCGAGTTCCAGATGATCTCAAAAAATAAAAACGCAATAATTCATTCAACCCGAATTTCTCGAAAATAGTTTTTCCTCCTTGACGCGTCGCTAGATTTCCCGATCTACTCGTAACCTCAGGCGTATTTAAGCCCGAGAAAATCGTAATGAAATAAAGTGAAGTTGTCGAAAGCACTCCCCATCTCCGTCGAACGGCACCTCTTTGTTGCCCCTCGGGAGTTGACAAAGCTCGAGAAAAATGGACCGCTTTAGATGCGATGTCCAGTCAAAGAAACTGTCCAAGATGGACTCGGAGATAAGATGTTGATATTGCATTTCTCATTCTTTATAATGCAACAGGAGAATTCGTCTTCCAAATGGGATAAATGGACCGGATTTGTGAGTTTTCCATTTCCACAAAAGTCACTCTAGTAGATTATATGTTGTGGAAAAATATTAATTTGTATATCTCGGGTGTCGAAAAGAAGATTTTTGGATCAGTTCCAAGTATTTTCATTCCTTAGTCTGAAAAAAGCTATGAATACAGCTGTGGCTCACTTACGGACAGATTGCACTCTTCAAGAAACAAGAAACTGGGGTGGCTGGTCTGAAGTTGGTCCTCAACAGGCTGTAGAGACTTGTAACCATTGAGTCAAGGTAGATTTAGAGCTCACGTGGGAATGCCTCAGTCCTCAAAGGCAGCAAAGACTTGTAACCATCCACTCTGACTCAAGATGCATTTGGAGCTCACGTGGGAATGCCTCTGGACTTTGGTTAGATATGAAAACTCCTTCACCCAGTACACGGTTTCTTGAGATCATGCGGAACAATGAAACGAATCAGATACAATCCTTAGAATCTGAATACTCTATTCTGAATTTCAAGATGGAAATTATTTACATACAAGGTTATGAAGCTTCAAAATTAGGTAAAATAAAGGAAATAACAGTTTATATTATTTCAACACTAAACTGAAAATTACTGAGAACGAATTGACCATTTATCTAAGAAAATATCAAAAGGATACACTAAATTAGATATCAATAGGTAACCATCTTTGATAGCTTGTCAATATGCTTCAAAGGTATTTAGAAAAATATATATTTATGGATTTTAATAAAGAAAGGGTGGCAAATCCTTCAACAAAAAGAATGCCAGATAAGTACCTACCATTTTCAATATTATTTTTCGTTCTCTTATAAAAAACTTTCACATATTTAAAGAATCCTCAAATTTTTTTCAGAGTGGTGTTTTGCCATTTTCTATTATTTTTATCGATAAAATTTTTTTTTTCTTGAATTCAGCCTAATTCACATAACACCACTCTGAAAATAATTCATTTATAGGCGGCAAAAATTAAACAGCCTACGGGCGGCAAATCTGTAAATCCGCCACTGGTGTAGTCCCGAATATAGTCAAAGTCAATCGACTGATGACGATTTCCAGTGTACTCCGGACAATTTGAAACCATAGTTATTTGCCCAAGCGAAGTGAAATGATTCAGTTTGACTAAGGAAAAAGAAGAACAACTGAGTTCTACACTGAAAGAGAAACATTTATTGGAACCTGGAACATCTATTTGCCATTATAGAACAAGAGATGAACAGTTCACTCAATTTTTTCGGCAGGACGAGGATCTGGTTTACTGCCATGATATTGACACTAATGTATGAATTTGGCATTGAATATAAAAAAAATGGTGACTTTTTATTGAATCATCAAAAACAAGCTTGAAAGGTGTTGAATATCGGAAATATGAAAATATCAATATCATTTTAGAGAAAATTAACGATTCAGCTCATGATTGGATGCTGTGTGGGGATTTAAAAGTTGTCTCCATGCTCCTTGGTCAAAAAAAGAAATTCACAAAGTTTCCATGTTTTATTATCTGAATTACCAGTATGAATTACCACATAATAAACTTTTGCCTAATTGAAAATATTTTTCCTAAGTTGTGGGGCAGTGCTGTTGTGAAAGTGTTACCAAAAAAAAAAATATTCTCACTGAGTTTAAAGACTTACGACCCATTAGTGTACTTCCGGCTATATCTAAAATACTAGAGAAAGACATAGAAGTACAACTCCTGGTTCACATTCCAAAATTCAACATTTTACCATCGGTTCAGTCTGGATTTCGGAAGGGATTCAGTTGTACTACAACATTACTGCATGTTGTAGATGACATTGTCAGAGCTTCAGATAGAGGACATTGTACAGCTCTAGTACTTCTTGACTCCAGCATAGTCTTTGACACTATAAAACATGTCTTATTGATATCAATTTTACATTATCTCAATGGAAGAAGTCAAAGAGTTACGTTTGATGGAACTTTTTCATCTCCCCTATCGCTTCAACGTGGAGTGCCACGTTGCTATTCACTGTTTGCTATTCACTTCTCCAATCTTATAAAAAAATTTAATCACTGCAAGGTGCACCTCTATACGGATGACACCCAAAGACTATAGTTTCCCCCCTCTAGATGTAAATGACTTTTGCATGATACTTAATAAAGACTTAGATAATTTTTATAGGGCTGCAACAGAACACTGTTCACTCCTAAACTCTCTAAAGCCAAATGTTCTATTATTTGGACCAAAGTCTAAACGATCTGATATTTTAGAGTACCTAAACGTATCAATCAATGGCGTGAATATCGAGTTGGTGGAAGAAGCAAAAAATCTTGTCGTCCTTGACCACACTCTCAGATTCGAAAAGAACTTGAATAACTTAATACGACGTGCATATTCTTCTTTGAAATTGATATATGGAGTTGGGCAGTACCTTCCACTGAAATTGAAATTAGTATTATGTGAAGCACTAGTTTTATCACATTTTAACTATGCTAATACTGTCTAAGGGCCACATTTGAGTGAGCAGTATGAACGTAAAATTCAAAAAGTACAAAACTCGTTCTTGAGACTTATTTATGGAATGAAACGTTCTCAGAAAATCTCTCATAAGCTCAAAGATGCCTATTGGTTAAATATGAATAATGACCTTCCCCTCGAATTACGTACAGCCGGGGTCCAAAAATTCAAGTATAATTTATTTAGCCACTTGTTCAGTACACGTCAGTGATATGATTTCAGAACTTCACATCATTTTGCCCCCACTTCTGTAAACTTACTTGTCATAGTGTGGACAAACTTGTATATTTTTTTAATTATTGTACTATTCAAAGAAAATTCAATAGAGAGGTATTTTTTAGTGGAAAAACAGTTCAGTTGCTGAATTTATTCAGGAACTGAACTGAACTTCGCCCTTTATTTTCAAAAAATTTTCAGTTGGTGTATTTTCTCAATCTTGTTTGTTTTTTATATATATATTTTTTTGGAATAAGGTTTTTACTTGACAGTTCACAAAGCCAGGATACATGCTCCACTATTACTCAATGCTTAATGACTAGATATATTTGAGTAATTATCATTTTTTAATTTGTTTTGTAATGATAAAATTGGTAATTGAGGTATTCATAGTAATATGAGGCTCAGAAAGTTTTGTTGGGATTATATGTCCAAATATATTTTCAGTTAGGTAGTAGAAGTCCTTATTATCAAAAATACTAGATGCACAAAGTAGAAATCAAGTATTGAACATGCTTGGAAAAATCTATTGTATTCGTGTATTGAAATACGTGTCGCAATTTTGTAAACTGTTATTTGAAAATGTTTCCATAGATTTTCAGCATATCACATCATATTTTGTCTGAACTAATATTCATGGAGGGAAAAGCTTCAATTATTCGTAACAAATTAATTCAAAATGAGCTGAACCCATTTTAAAAATTCTTTCACTCGTGAAAAGCTACATTATCAGCGGGTAACGATGGCTATATTACCTTTTCTCAAAACTACAATAATGTAACTCAAGGTATCAAAAATATGTATAAAAAGTCAATTACAGTTGATTATGCTTGCTTATGTGTATGAGTTATTTTATAATGAATGAGTTGACAGTTTTTCAAGAAGCCTAGTTTATTATTAATCAGACAACTGTATCAATTTTTATTTCGTTAAAATATGACCCTATCAGATAACCCCTCAATCCATAATACTTATAAGAACAAACTTTTTTGACTCCTCGTATTTATCTTTACTTCAATTATGAAGGTGTGCTTTATTTTTGTGTTTGGTGCCACATTTTCGATCTTGGTAAGATTTATAGTTATTTTCTGAAGTTCAAATGTTTCATTTCAATATATTGAATTGTGATGATTTCTTCAATACCTACAGTTTCTTGTAGTGATAGGTATGCATCAGTTGATGAAGTAAAATAGGGTGATATTTTTGAAACCGAAAGTCTTACTACGATTCAAATTGATTTTATTTCTAGTTATTAAAATGATGGCTCCAGGCAAAAGGTCCATAATTGAATATAAGTGTATGGGACGAATCAAGATATGAAAAAAATATTTAGTCATTGAATTATTTCACTGTCTTGATATTTATTAACATCTACTTACACATATATTTCATTCTGATTTCTTTTCAGTGCCGTATGGTATCCTGGAAGCAGTAGTAGAATCTATTCATCTTTCAGATCATAATGTAATTAGACATGTCGAATAATGAAAAAATAAATATATAAATATGAATAAATATATACCTATCAAAAAATACAAACACTATTTAAAACACTACAAGCGATATACATTTTTTGGACTTCAATATGTAGTTCACAAGATCTACTATTTTTCATATATAAAGAAAGAGATGCACATTCTGAAATAGTAGATAAGTTATCATGAATAACATAATATAGTTCTATTCAACTGAAAAGTTCAAAGATAATCAGGAAGGAAAACGGAGTGAGAACAAGTTATATTATGACATTATTTCGCAGCAACTCATCAAAGCTACAATATTTCTCGTTTGTCAATAATTTTATGATATGAATAACTTATCCAACAGAAAAAATATAAACGATTAGTTATAAAGTATATGAAATGAAAACTTACTTGTTCAGTTAGAATTACATGCATAAAATATACGTCTTTATGCATTTTGAATTGTTCTGCGTTGTCTCGCAGATATTATTATAACATTTTAATGCACGTCATAAATAAGTAGTGATATCAATGAGCCCTTGTGTTGATAAAATATTGGTGGCCCAAGCAGAGACGCATTTTTTCAGATAGGCCCTCAATCACCCTTAAATTCATTATAGTATTGAGTTATGAATTTTTCAATGTTTCTATTGGAATTATCAATTTTTCAAACTGTCATTTCATGTGTAAAAGTAGCTCTTAAAAAGGTACAAAAAGTTTGTTCCACATTATTCACGTTCGTATGAGGCAGAGATGAATTTTCAACTCTGTATTGAAAGTTCAAATAAGGTAGTCATTAGTTCCCAGGTAATATTGAAAAATTTGCGAAAACTTGAATTTTCAAAACAACAAAAAATAATGGAAACTGTCATTTGACGAAATCGATATTCAATTATACGTAGTTTTTTAATATGGATATTTTATTGCTGAATATTATCTTTGTTGCTTAACATTTTTCTTTCAACGCCCAAGACAGAAAGAAAATACCTCATATGATTAAAATCCTACATAAAACCAACAAAAAACACTTGACGATCAAAATTTACGAATATTAGGCAACTGACTGGATAAATATAAACTTAAACATGAAACGAGTAATAATATAAAACGGTTTTATTGTAAGGAAACAATAATTAATGATGATACTATACTAGAAGTAATAAGTAATCGAGTTGGTACTAGGTATCAGTCATTATACCACTTTCAACATCAATCTAGAGCTTTGATAAGGCTGAAATGATATCGTGGGCATATTATCATAACTCCATAGCACTGGTTCTAGAATCGCAACAAAAGTCAATCCAAAAACCAACATATTGCAACAAAATATACATAAACTTCGCTTCGCTAACAACTGAATTAAAACAAGAAAATTGTGTTAATTTTTATTCTTCGCAGGATATAGATGGAATGACTTAGAAATTCATTGAAATAGTTGAATCGTATATTAATAAAAATACAAAAAACGGCAGGATAACAAACCAAAAATAATGGAAAGGTGGATTACTCCGGCGCTGTTAACTTCAATAAATAGAAAAATTGTATAAATAATTGTTGACTAACCCAAACGATCTTGTCTTGAGTACACAATTTCTAGCATATAAAAATGAAATAAACAAGATTATGAAAATTGACAAGAAAACTATGCGCAAAAATTGATAAAGAGTAACGAAAACCACTCCAAAGCCTTCTGGGAATGTGTAAACGAAATCTGCAATCGATCCCAACCTAAAACACAAATTGAAAAAATCATATCCAATAATGGTGACATGTTAAATACAGAAAAAAATTTCTGACAGTTTCAACCATTACTTTAGTTCATTGGGAAAAAATTACGCGAACAAAATAATAGTTCCTGACGAGCTCGTTGGAAATGACAGTATTCAAAAAGATTCAATGTACTTTTATCCAACAAATACTAGTGAAGTAAAATAAATTTATCATGAGTTTGAAACAAAAAAATCACCTGGTCATGATTATTTACGAGCAGAAACTTTGGAACACATATCCGATGCGATATAAAGTCCCTTGACTTATTTGTTTACCTGCTGTTTTGATAGAGGTAACTTCCCGAAAGCGCTTAAGCTTGGACTCGTGAAGCCACTATTCAAATGGAGATGAATTGCAGATGGAAAAGTAAAGACCAATTTCCCTCATTTTGTAACGTTACCTTACTCTTTTTGAATTCAGAGCAAGATAACGATACAGGTGCCACGACTAGCAGCGGGTGTTGCGGAGGCAAGAGCGTGGTTTA
>WOGR01010737.1:0-10812 GCA_015342045.1 Leptinotarsa lineolata
ATTTAATTGCAATAGCTATTATTTCATTTTTTATTATAATTAATTTTCTTTTTGCCCTATTTTACGAGAACGGATCAACCAATTTCAGTTTTCTGAATGGGGTTGAGTGAGGACTTTTAAGATATTTGAAATGATGTGTTAGAAGATAGGGAGTTTTATTCAAAATTATTAAGTGGGGGTAGCTAGGGGTAAGGGGGTAAAGCTAAAATACCACTAGCCCTGGTTTTAAACTTCCTCCTCGATATCTAAATTGACGTGTTTTTTGCCTACGGCAAATTCTCCCTGTTAAACGAAGTACTAGCTGTGGAAAGTTTTGAAATGAAGGCACTGTATATAGGCGTACATTTCTGCAAAATTTTCTTGTACCAAGCGTACATTGAAATGTGTCCCTCTATCTCTATGGTTTCATTGACAGATGTTTATCCTGCCTCTTTTTACTTGTGATGCACTGTTTGGAACCTTTGGTGTAGTAATGAATACTACTAGAGTTCTATCCCAACACCAAACCTTTATTTTTGACACCTCGACACCTGTTTCAATCATCAAGAGATCATCTTCAAAAGAAAAATTAAACTAATTCTTTATACATGTTTTGCCTTAGATATTTATACTTTGGATACCTCTGCTAGGTACCTGCGTCCTAATTGTTTCAAAATTAATTTCACAATGTTGCCTTATCTATTAGTTAGGTGGATCCAATAACTAAAGTATTATTTCAACAAGATATATAGTAAACTATTAGATATTGGTCCACCATCGATATTCATAATATTATTATGGAGTTCATAAAACATACAAAACACAGGAGGTGAGATTTTAGTTTCGTTTGATGTTAGTTCTTTATTTTCTAGCGTTCCAATTCCACGGACCTTACAATACATCAGAGAATTACTAGAGAAAAATAATTTCAATAATAACGAAATTGATGAGTTCGTCTCTCTCACTAATTTGTGTATGAAACAAAACCGTTTCCAGGTAGAAGCAGGTTGCTTTTATGAACAGGAGGGAACGGCTATGTTCATGAGCAAATTCGAAATGGAAACCAAATAAACGTCAAAGTATTTCCCTAGGTTATGGCTGAGGTATGTGGATGATGTGCGATATTCGATAACAAAAAATCGAATATTGAGGACTTTGTTTTCTTTTTAAATAACAGAATTCCATCAATAAAATTCACAAATGAGTTAGGAAATAAAAGATGACTTCCATTTTTTGACGTTTTGGTAATAGTCAATGTGGAAAGCTACAATACGATGTATTTAGGAAGGAAGCAAGCGCTTACAGGTATATTCTTGACAGTTCACGTCACTGTGCATAGTACAAACGTGCTGGGTTGAATTTTCTAGTGCATCGTCTTTTGACGTTTTCTCTCACACATGAGACGTAGATGATATTATAAAGAAGAAAAAATTTAGGCTAAGAATGAACGAAATCTCGACTTTTAGAAATGACGAAAACCAAGATAAATATATCTCAGTTCCATACACCAATACACGAAGAAATTTGAAAAGGTTTTCAAGGAACTAGGTATAAAGGTGGTATTTGAAACAAGTCGTATACTATAGAGCCTTTTAGGAAATCCAAAGGACAAAGTCGACAATTCGGAAAAGTCCTGAATTTACGAAATTAAATTTAATGACTGCGATGCAAAATATTATAGACAGACAAAAAGATCTATTAGCAAACCTGAAATGTGGAAGACCAGAAAAATCAGCAATCGCCCATCATGTTTTGTAACAAAACCATTCCAAAGACTTTAATTCATTTAGATTAGTTAGACAAGTCAACAACAACAGGCATCCAGATGCTTATGAGTACTTAGAAATGAGTTATCATAATAATATTATGAATAACGATGGTGAAACAATATTTAATAGTTTATTTAATAGCTTATTGAAATAATATTTCAGATTTACCTGACTGATAGATAAGGCAACATTGAACATTGTGTAATTAATTTTAAGACGATAGGACTCAGGTACCTAGCAGAGGTACCTAAAGTAAAAATTAGGCACAATATTGTATGTAGAATTGGTTTGATCTTCCTCTTGAAGATGATCACGTGTTGAGGTGTTAAAAATAACGATTTGGTGTTAGGATAGAACTCCAGAAATAATATGCCTCTTTTTATTTTGAACCGATCCGGTTCAAAACTTATAAAGGCTCGACATCAAATAAAAATATATTTTTGAAAATGCCAATACCATATTTAATTTCTACATGCGATTACCGGCTGCGGTGCGATTACCGGCTGCGGGTGAAACATCAGTATTGAAATTATTTGAAGGAAATAATTCAATTTAATTCAATAATCCAAATTCATAGTATTCACAGATATTGACTCGGTTTCATCAAATGATAATTACAAAAGGAATTCGCTTTCTTCTTGCTGTTTATGAAGCCCAAAAAAATCAATTGTATCGACAAGTATAGATATGTAATTTTTTTGGGAAAAACAACTGTCTTGTGTTCCTCCAGCATCAGCTTCCGCTCATCAACTCTTGTATCGAGTACACCATTGAGTTCAAATATAGCTAGGCAATCAACCGAACCCCGAAGACTGGGGTTGGAAATTAACAAATACTTTAGAACCGATTCAAACTATACTCCCACTTGCTCCGAAGAAACTCCTAGACACTACTTTTTGCAGTTACAAAAAAGGTTGTAGCACTAAATGTGATCGTAGAAGAGTAGGATTGTTGTGTTCACCAGCGTGCCAAGGCCAGTTTTGATTGAATGTTCAATTGAATCCAATAGATGAAGAGTCATGTGATATCGATGAAGAGACAGCTAATTTATCTTCAGTTGAATAATTTATGAACATTCAGCAAGAAGAGGAAGAAGAAGAAGAAATCGAAGAAGACATCACTGCTGAAGTTGAATTTTAAAAGTATGAATCAGAATGAAATATTAATAGAAATCAGAACTACAGATTAAATCAATCACCTATATCGATATCGAAATAAATAATCATCATACAGTAAATGCAGAATTTTCCCATGAAACTCTGTCATAACACGTTGTGGAGTAGGCCTACCGGGACAACCACGGTGAAAAAACGCGTCAAGTACACTACCTCACAGGTGGTTTGAAATGTGTGCATATCACGTAGAATGTGACTATTTCAACTTTTAGAATGGCGATATTTTGGGAATAGTGATTCTTAGAGAAAAAGTATGGGACCCCTTCTGTAGATAAATCTATGATCTAAATTTTTTGATGGGACTATGTTTTTGATAAAACAAACCGTTTTAGACAATACAAAAAACCATCAAAAAACAAAAAAAGACTTCGACCTTGAATTACTTCCTCAGCAGACATGGGATCTATGGGGACTTTTGGTGCTTCATTTTTACTGACCTACGTATTCAAGGTCTCCACCAAAATTCAGCTCTGGCGGAATTTTGTTATTCGAAATACTTATTTTGTCGGGCTTTAGGCATAATTTTCAGTCTTATAAACTCTGGTACGTATTTAAAATAATTAATAAATAAAATAATTAAAAAATTCTTGAACTCTCCGATTAATCTATAATGCAATCAATCAAGAAACGTGTGTAAATAAAAAAACCGTGCAAAGTTTTTAAAAATATATACAGCTTGTCAAATATAAGAAGAGGTTTGAGAATTTCTGATCTCTCTCTCTCTCTTTCGCTAGTACCGTACAATATAAAGAGAGAGAGCGGAACTCCTAAAATATTTTCCTATATTTGACAAGCTGTATATATAATATATTATAAAGAGTATTTACCTGACTACACTGGGATCACACGAATGATTGAAAAATGACAGCGTCGGGAATAGTCCAACTCCTAGCCGCACCATGTCATAAAAAGATTTAAGCCCATGTTTAATCAGCATTTTGGTCTCAGTTGGTTTGATTTCGTTTATGCCGTGGACGTTAAAATACGCTATTCTGCAGTTTCTCAAAAACAATTGAGCAATGAATATTTCTTCGTCTGTCAAAATTTTGCGTTCGCTTATGGAAGGGAAAAAATGCATCAATCTCAATAAGCGCATACTGCACACAGTTGAATAGTGGACAAAAACATCAAAATCATCACTATGGCGATCTTTTCGAAACAAAAACATCACATTGTCAAAATCGTCATGACGATAAACATCTTTCTGAGGGACCCCCAAAGGTCTTTTATCTGATAAATATTTATAGAGTTTTTCTCTTTGGTCAAAAAAGAATGAAAATCCCTTTTGAGTGAACATCCTCAGTACAAGGAAAACATTTGTACCATATTCCCGAATGGTATCAAACATTTGGCATTCCAAACCATGATACGAATCTAAAGCAATTTTCTGGCAAGCTGGGCTGCAAAATATGACATTGGCACAGTTTGGACAAGATAGAGGTTGATCAGTAGATGCTAGACAATGTTGGCAGTTCTCTAATGATTTATTCTTTGTAAGTACTGCAACGTGAGCCTCTTCTTTCAAAATAATCGTGCCTATGGGAATGTCTTCTTTTGCGACCGCATTTCTGCCTGTTTTTTTGTCGTAAGCAATATCAACTGCGGGGTGTGCTGCGACGTACTTTTTTCCTCCTATGAAAGCTTCGACATCTTCAAGAATATCCAACCGAGGTTTCTTTATTTTATTTTCTTTTTTGAATTTTTCGAATTCCTGATTTTTATCTTTACGTTGGGCTTCGGTTATAATATCATTTTCCACCAAAAATTTCAACGTTTCATCATAATTTTCATCTAGTGTATTGAACTCCATGAGTGCTTTTGAGCTTCTTGCTTTCCGCCACTCTAATTTATGAATCAAATTCGTTGGATAGCAACCTAGTTTCTCTACAGCAATTATATCCTTGATAACTTTCTTATATTTCTTCAATTCGAAAAAAACCGAGCTGCGATTGGCAAGGAGTTTCGATAATAGTTCTCGCCCTTCAGCTGAAAAGAGAAATATTGAATGCATCACTTGAAGTAATAATATAGTCTATTTATCATCTCATCAACATACAAGTAGAATAAAAACATTTACAGATTATTTTAGATGAACAAACAACACTACCTTACGAATTTACCTTATTTTGAGGATATAATACAAATATTACAACTATTTTATTTATAATTTCGAAAACAAGATTCTAGGAGTTATTATTATGCATGATTTGAAGTGCAATGCAATGAGTGAAAATATTTAATTTTCATTTTTCAATTTCTTCAAGAATTTTGTAATAGAGTGGCCATTGAAAATTAATTTCTTCATTTTTTTGAAATTTGCAAAGATGAGATTCCGTAAAAGAGTAATTCAAAAAAACATTTTCTGGATAATTTATAATTTTTTCAAATTGACTTTTGTTACACCACTCCAACGTAAAATGTCATAGCTCAATTGGGATTGAATCAATCCATAAAACAACATTTTGAGTTCAGTAATGCTCAAAAATTGTTTTCGACAGTGGAATCCTTAACTTTTTCATCCTGTAATTGATTTGATGTACCTATCTGAAATGACGATCCATTATAATCCCTAGATATTTTATTACATTTACGCCTTATATTACTTTTCATCAGTTTTACTGTAATTTATAGTTAGTGAATATGCATCAAAGTATCCTTTTATAATTTTGGTAATTTGTAACATTTTGTCTCAAGCTCATCCAATTTTTGGCATTATAGATAATTGCGCTGTCATCTGCAAATGAATGAATTCCATTCATTTAATAAACCATTTGAGAATATATTGAATGGTGGCCCATAACATTCCTCCTTTGGGACACCATATTGAAACATTTTTGGGACACTTGATATTTCATTCAATTTTACATACTATTTTCTATTATTGAATAAATTTCAATTTAATTATGAACGAATTCACTCCTCGAAAGCCTATTTGTTTCAGTGTAGGTACTGAATAAAATTTTACCATCAAATGTCTCAAAAGTTTTCTCAAAATTGAGAAAGATACAGAGGGTGGTTTATTGATAAATGAAATTTGTCAAATAGCTATTGCATCTATAGTTGATTTATTTTTTGTAAATCCAAATTGATTTGACAAGAAAAAAATAATTTCATTTGAATAACTTATTTCATGGTGATTTGTATCTTTCAGATAAATTGAATTCTGTTATGGTGCATGGCTTTTTTATATTTAAATAAACAGTAATTTCATTCGCAAGATTTATGCCAACCTTCATGTAATAGCAAATTATCTATTTTGAGTAACTTTAAAATCAGATACCTATTGAATTTTATTGCAATGGATATTCAAAATGTCGTTTTGGAATTTGAAAATATATTTATGAGCTAAGAACAAAATAAACAGAGCAATCATTTGCAATTGTTTCTGAAGGAGGCAAAAAATTGAAAAGATCGCTTGAATTATCATCTAGTCACTGTCGAGTTAATCTGTCATAATAAGAGGTGCTTGAAAATCATCACCAAATGAAAAATCATTTGGGTTTGCCGTATTCACCTTATTTATTCCATGAATAAGCAGTACGATACCCCAGAAAAATTCCTGGGTTTTCCAAATGTATTAAATGAAATTGTAAAAATTTAACTTCAACTTCAGCGGATGGTGAACATTTTCAACGGTAATCTGAAGTGAGTCAATAATAATGAAGTTCAGACAAGCCCACCCTTTCTATTTGACAAACAAATTTAATAGTGTTCTCTAATGCTCTATTGTTTTTTCATCAAACATCAAATTTGTTCTGATTTCGATAGATAGTATTACTTAAAAGTTTGGAACATATGGAAATTTTTTACGTCCGCACTATGTTTGAAATCTATTCGAAATATGTTTTTTCATTAATAGGCTGTCGCCCCCCTATGTACGACAACCTTAGAAGCCGAAAGTTGTGCGAACTAAGTATTAACGAAGTCTTACCTTTCAACGAGTGATTCCTAGCATATATGCTTTCAACATTCAACAAAATAAGGCTCATTCAGTAAATATCCTAAAGTCTAACTGAATGAATGAAAAATAATTAGTCAAACAGAGAATAAAACAGATAAGAAAGTGAAAATTGTTCTCACACGCGAGTGAACTTTTAACAAATATTTAATATCGTTAAGCCACTGCAGTGGCAAAACATTTTCTGCCCCCTTGACGAGTTTGAAAAGTCTGTGTCCTCAAATACGGGGGGTCTAAACCTTTTTTGTATAATTTTCATAAAATTGTTTATTGTTTTGATAGCAGTGTTTTTACACTGTTATTACCAAAGAGAAGCTGAATCTCAAATTCAAAACTACTATTTTCCGAACATGGCTGCTTTTTGTCGATAAATTGGACTAGCCTGAAAAAGGGGGAGTTTTCATAGTTGATTTTCCCAGCCCCAGTCTACCTGTGGTTCTGAGTGACGGGGAATTTATTGTTTACTAGAGACCCGACTCGATTTTGTACGTACATATATGCCTACAATATTTTATCTGTCATAGTGTAACATAAGTATATTTAAACTAAGCAAGCAATAATTTTTATTGAGAACGGTGTTCTTACATCACCAAATTGTTACAAATTACCAACCAACCTACAGATTACTTCATTCTCATTTGGAAAATTTCGACTGCCCGAGTGGACTTGACGTGGCAATTCCATCCCCACTATTTTCTAGCAATACTAAATGTTTATTATAACCGAATCTAATTCATATTCCAATTGAAAATTTCCACTGCTCGATAGGACTATAATTATGACTGCTGGAGGGGACTAGAGGGTATCAATTTCAACCCTCTCAACAAACAATTCATTTTCAATATGAACATCAACAAATTTTCATGAAATGCCAACAACTGATACCACTGCAAACTTTCAAAAATTTTGGGTGGCGATTCCTGAACCCACAATAGAAATAAAAATTTTCATTGAAATCATTTTTCCTCCGTCACTAAGTTCTCATTGTTTCGATTTGAACCTTTCAACTAACAATTATTTTTCTTCATGATGAAAGTGTTCGATCTTAATTAATTTTCCACAGAATAACCATAACCCAATTTAGTTCAATTTCCAATGAAAAATTTCGACTGCCCGAGGGGACTTGTGGTGACAATTCCCACCCCCACAATTTGAAATGAAAATTTTCAATAGAATCATTTTTTTGGCATCAGTAAATTCTCACGGAATTCAGAAATTTCTACTGCCCGAGGGGACTATGGATGGCGATTCCCACCACCACAATTCAAAATCGAAGCTTCCAATATTTAAAAATAAAACTGTGGCCTTCAATAATGTAGATAACTCATGGAATGAGCTCTCAAAAATTAATTAATCATATTACGTATTTGAAATCCAATGTGAATCACTACTTTCGCAAGGCACCGCTCTATAGCACCTTAAGGTTTATTCTGTAGTGCTTGTGTTTTTTCCTTAAAAAAACAAAGAAACGCAGTTCTCATAATCGAAACAATTTTGTCCCTTTTGTTTTATTACAATGAGAAACAATACGAATTCAATCCCTTAGAAGTTTTATAAGGCATTCCAAATGTTGTTGAGCCAAAATTTTCATTTGAAGCATGTGAATGATCGCAATCAAATTATTACTAAATTACTGAATGAAACTACTCAATAGTAATTTATTGAGCAATATTATTAACGATAAAATCCCATAAGATAACTGAAATATTTATATCCTACCGGATTTTTAAAATCGAAATATATGTACCCAAAACTTCTTACTGTTTTTTGGGGTATTGAACTTTCCACAATCTAAAAAATAAATTAGGCTGAATCAAAAGAGAATCTGTATTGAAGACTAAACTGAAGCTTTGTTTATTTTTCAGATTGCGAGAGATTATATACAAAAATAACAGTAAGAAGTATTGGGTCCTCCACAAAAAATGTCTTTCAAAAAATAACATACCCAAAATTCATTAAACTTTTGATTCAGTACTTTGTGAGCAGTTTTGGGTATCTAATAAGAGATATATATTTTTGAATCTTGTAGAAAAATTCACAAAAAAATCACTATTAAGGTTTTAATCAGAATGATTTCTTTAAGTATCAAATAATATTCGATATTACCTACATATCATGCCAGCAGAGATATAAAAACTAATAAATTATAAATTCTGAAAGAACTCTATCTTTTTGCTAAAATACATGTTTTATTTTTCCACTTCGTAAATCAGAATACTCAATTATTTTAATGTTAGTACTGAAGGTTTATTATAATATATATGATATACCCAGAAGTAAGATAAAATAATATCAACACTAAATGTGTGTACCCAACATCAGATCAATTTGTCAACACCGAAGGGGTCAAACTCCAATTAGTAAATTCGACTCAAACAAATAAATAAACAAACATACAAAAAGGGCGAACTAAATAAAACCGTTTGACAACAAAATGATCATTTCATAATAGACGAATTATAGACATAATTTTTCATTTTAAGTTGTGTAAGAATTACCAAAGGATATCCTGTGAGAATTTAGTGATGCTGGAAAAATGATTTCTTTGGAAACGTTCCTTCAAAAAGTGATGATGGAAATTTTTAGCCCAAGTCTCCACGTGTAATCGAAATTTTTCATTTCGAATCGTATTCTTTGAAATTTTGATGATGTGAGAATTTTCTTTGTCTTGAAAAAGCTGATTTCATTGATTATATCTATATCTATTTCTATACTAATATAAATGTGAAAGTTTATGAGGATGGATGTTGGAATGTTTGTGGCTCTTTCACGCTTAAACGACTGAACGGATTCAGATGAAACTTTACATAAATACAGCTCATAGATCAGAATAACATCTTGCGAGCTATCTCGGCGTGCGCTTCCTATACCGTTGGAGTAACATGAAGATAATGTAAAGATTGTTTATCTTAAATAGTTCTGAATAAAAGTCCGCAATAACATTTATCTACCTCATGTGGTAGCCACTATATGCAAAATACTGAGTCATAAATACAATTAAATTGAATACTTTTTTTAAAATGCACATTTCAGAATATCTGTCGAATTCTTATAAAAATTGATACAATTTTCTTTTTAAGTATTCAATATAGATGAACTTTTTCTTTTACACTAAGTGACATTTAAGAGTCATCACGATAAGATTAACATGACACAACGCAGTAAGCCATTACGCGTCGCGTCTACTGTAAGACGACGGGGGACGATGCGCGGGGGTAGAGTGGCGGCCTAAGCAATGAAGCGCAATCGCCGAAAACGTTAACCGAACGCGGGCAAACACGTGAGGGCAGATGTCGTTGACGTTTGTGTTACTTTTGCAAAATTTCTTTATAGGTAACATAATTCGATTCTCGAAGCTATTCATTAATTAGCACAGTTGGCATATTTTTTAATTACCGTATTCATAAAGTAAAAATATAAATTACTAGCAGTAGAATTATCCGCGTAGAATTTGGTTTGTCACATTAACTTTCATGACAGACGATTTGAAACAAATAGGTACAATATTTTTTATTAACCCAATACTTCAGCTTCCCAACTTCAAAACTGACGAAATTCAAAACCTTTGAACCCCTAGTTTTCTCCCTTGGGGGTGGAAATTCCTGATTCCCTTTCTTGATGGTTATTTACGCTATACAAAGAATCTACCTGCATATTTTAATATTCTAGGTTCAGTAGCTTCGGCTGTACGTTAATATAAGAGTATCAGTCAATCAAAAGGTACCCACTTATACAGTACTAGCTGTTTCCCGCTGTTTTACCCGCGTGACCGTGGGTACCTACCCTGAGGATAGATGAATGTAATGTATGTATTTACATTTTTTACTTTTTCACGCCTAAACACCTCAACGAATTCAAATGTAAGTTGTTATATAGATAGATCATGGCCTGGAATAACACATAGGGTAGGTACCCACGGTAACGCGGGTAA
>WOGR01010738.1:0-10812 GCA_015342045.1 Leptinotarsa lineolata
TATATATACAAATCACAAAAAGAAATAACTAAATAACTGAAGTTATACATAAAATTTTCCATTAAAAATACAATACAACAAATAAGTTCAATCCTAGTCGGCGTCTTTGATGTATCGTGTCAAGATTTCATTTTTTGCCGGGCTGTAGCGGCGTGTAGTGCAGTAGGAGGGTGCAGGCTAGAGCTATTCTTGGCTCACGTGCTCTCACGCCTTAGATACATCGGCTGAGCGTAGAATATGAGATGGGGATCTTAACCCAAATATGGCGGAGAGTGAATTTACTTGTGTTTACTTCTATATAAAATAAGACTCACTATTTTCGTTGTCTCGCGGAGGCATATCCATACGCGCCCCACCACACACGTCCCCTACCTTCAGCTCTAACGAGGTGGTGTACGTCATCGCTATACTATCACGGGTACAATGGATAACGTCCGGGGTTACCAGAAATCATACAGGAGGTTTATATCCTTTACGGATCGAAAGTAATAAACGTATTGAAGTCCCGGCATTCTCCTGAATATTTTCTAGCATAAACAATATTTGTTTACCAAGAAATAATCGAGATACAATAAGGCCGATTGAAAAGCAAGACTTTTAATTGAAAAACCGATGAACTATTCGTAGACAAATAAGTTATGTAAGTGAAAATAGTACCTTCATTACAAGCTCTTTCTGGTTTGAGGAAAGATGATCAAAAAATGTATGAGGGGTTTTTTCATGAATGATGAGCTGTGTGCAGGAATTTTGGTAAGGTTTCGATTTCTAGTGGGGTAGTCATGGCATTGAGAAACTGTTTAATACATTTAATTGTGTTGCATAAATAACATTGTACATTTTGTAAGGATTTTTCCTACAACTACTTAGTTTAAAAACATTTTATTTTTCTATTGATTTTTATTTAATATTATAAATTTTTGTTGGGAAATTTTTCATAACTCTATTATCGAGCAGTCCGTCGAAATATCTATCTGCTCAGGTTTTAATGTTAATTCTTTCATTTCAATTTTCACTCAATATTTTCGTATTTTCTCATCGCATATCTTTAGACTTCTGTATTCACGCGAAACGAAAGTTTATTGTCTAAAAATAGATGGGATATTTAGAAGACTCAAGTGAAGGTCGGGCCAAGTGGTTCTCCCTTCTTGATGATATTTATTTACCCAGACAAAATTATGACGAGTTCAAGAGTTACTTCGAACACATTTTTTAACTGATGCATTCAGTCTTGTTCTGCAGTCTGAATAATAATTCACCTATCACCAGTCCCGCCAATTTGAAAATATAAATAAAAGGAAGTATTGAAATTTTTGGAGAAGATTAGAGCTAATATACGAGTACATTGATGAGTTGATTGGTATTGAACATATTTAAACACTGTCGTATAATTACGTTTATATTTACTTTTTCACTCATGCCATCAATAATACTTTCCCAATTCACTTCGCTATCTATATACGTTCCAAGGAACTTCGTAATTTCAGGAAGATGAATAGTACTATCTTTGACAACGACTCTATCTCTATCTAGGATGAAAATGGATGCACAATGTTTTCTATGCATTCACTATCGAGGAATTTCTTTCACACCAACTCGTGAATTCTACTGCAAAATTATTTAGTTTTTACTGTAAGTTTTGAGGACCATCTGATACAGATGCCAGTGTGGTATCATCTGTATAGATAACTCTAGAATTTGAACTTATGGTAAGGTAGATTGTTTATGAATAACAAAAAAATAAGAGGATACAGAATGGATCCTAGAGGAACACCCAGGTCCATATTATTTTTTCAAGGTCAAAACACAAGCACTACAGGAAAATCCTTAGGGCGCTTTACGAGCGGTGCCTGTGCGAAAGTAGCGATTCATGTTAGATTTGAATCGCTGGAGATCAAATTTCAACTGATATTTTTCTAAAGTGCATTTATAAACATTAGCCATGGCAAAAATGCCTTATATATAATATAAGTTGTTGTTATCATATAATGATATATTAAGGCCATATCATCAACTAATGATTCATTGTTTGTTTTGTTGTGCAGGTATCTTTCATTTTTGGAAATTCAAAGAATATTCGCTTGACACTTCACCATGAAATTGAGATAGTGGAAAAACTTCAAGCCCATGAAAAATGCTGGAATGTTATCCCAGAAGTTGATCTTCACAGACGGCATGATGAATCTTTAGTAGATCACTGTCCGTCATTGGAAATTGAATTGCCGCATGCTGTTTTGAAAGAAAATGTTTGTCTTATGATTCCTCCTGATTGCCCAGTGGAACAATTGACTGAATTACTACATAAACATGTGCAAAATATTTTACCAATAGTGGTGTACACTATTTCGGAAGGAATTTTGACCGATTCAGTAAGATATATCAATTACATATATGTATGTGTGCGCGCGTGCGCGCGCGTTAAGTGGTTGGCTGTAGGTGCGCATGTATGTACCTATATCTGTGCTTATTATTTGAATGGAAATTATTATCGTAGCACACCATTGTGGACGATAGTGTTTCATGAAGTGACATTTCATATTCCTACTCTTATATATCACATTATGTAGCGTTTCTATAAATGATATCTCTTTCCGTTACATAACTATTGTTTATAGTTCAAACTAAATGGGAAAAAGTTATTCTTTTGTAATTCAATTGTAGTTATATTTTTTTTATTCTCAATATTTTTTGTTTGATGATGGAAAAGTAGAAACCCAGAAAATTGTTTTCCCAAATATGTTTCATAATGTATAGATGCTTCCAAAATTAGACCACGGAAAAAAGTATAGCTTGAATATGTGAAATAAATGGATTATTCACCCTCCTAATGAACATGCTGTTTTATTGAATATATGCTGTTGATTCATTGATTCGCAATGTCCACATATGTGGATAATTATGTTTGAAATTCATTTGGAAAATAATTATTAGAAGATTAAAGAAAATCACATTTTTTTTCCCACAAATGATAATTCATGAGTAAAGGGGTCAAGTTTGGTTGGATGTTCACTCAATCTTTTTCATACTTATCTTTTGTATTCTATATTTTAAATCATGATAGTCTATCATTCTTTATCAACAATGTGAACTCGGATGAGCTCACCTGCTTTCATTTTATTTTTCAGAATATTCAAGAAATACGCAAACTGAAAGATACATTCAAAGTACCATTTTTATTTGTCGCTATTACTCCTAGTGAAACAGAAATATCTGAAACCGAATCTCTAACTGAATCTGAACAACATTTCCTAGAGCGTGATGGTAGCAAGAAATATACCAGTCTGCAACAAATACGAGATGAATTGATGAGTTTAGGTGAGTACAAGAAGAAATCTTTTTATTTTCTTCATATTTACTCTGTACTAAAATGACCTCGAATTATTTGATTTTACATTCTGTACATATCTTTTCAATAATGTATTGAGGTTCACACTTTGAACCTCCTGCCAATAGTATGGAATTTGTATGCGCGGCACGTAGCCGAAGGGAGGGGAGAGGGCACAGGCAGTATGGAACAGGAGGCACTCATGAATGTATATGTTAGGGACGTGAGGGTATTATCCGCAACTGTAACCGAATGTACCCGGCTTATGACGTTGTATGATAAGTGTTACACAATAAACGGGTCACAAACATTACAGTGGCAACGAGAAGAAAAAAAATCGTGACGAATACGTGAACCGCCATTATGGCCAAAGTGGAAGTCGTGAGCGTTATAGGCCACGTGAGTGATGTTGATCTTAATTCAGAGGATTGGACCGTATACAAAGAAAAGCTTGACCAATATTTTGAGGCCAACACAGTGCAAGAGCCTAGAAAAACTGCAGTGCTACTTAGTCTAGTCGTCCATTTAAAAATTGCTGGGGGACCTAACCTTTCCTGAACTCCCTAAGGAAAAGTCGTATGAAAAGTTAACCAAGCTGTTGACCAAGAAATTTAGCCTCCATGTTGCGGTATTCAGAGAGCGTATCAAATTCCACGAGGCAAGGCAGAACGATGGCGAAACCATTAACGAATGGTATTCACGGATGAGGGCGCTGGCAGTCAATTGCAAATGCACTCAGGGACAAATTCATTTGCGGCATGAAGCCTGGATAGATGTTGGATCAATTGTGTGAGGAAAAGGAGAACAAAACGTTGGAGAACCTACTCGAGTTGGCAGCCTAGAAGGAAAGCACAGCGAAAGCGGCGTTTTCCGAAGCCGAGGTTCATTATTTAAAATTCCCGCACAGCAAACAGGAAGGAAGCGCGAGTCATACCAGCATGAGCGAAAGAAATCCAGTGAAGGCACGGAATTAGCCGAGAGGGAAGATGTCGTCGGCGCAGGTCAACGGAGAACGGGGACAGAAAAAAAGATGGTGGACATCGTCGGCTGGCAGTGACAGCCGGCAAAATAGGAAAAAATCTTAGTGTTGTGGTTTAAACTATCATGTAGTGGAAAGATGTAAGTACACACATTTCAAATGCAGGAAATGCAATGAGACGGGACATCTCTAAAAAATATGTAGAGTAAGAAATCAGCATTGTATTGATGAGGTAGAATTAGAACAATATGGAATTTTTAACATGACAACAGATATACATTAACTGAATTAATTTAAATTATATATTGAAATAAACAATAAATTGTACGAATTCAATGTAGATACTGGTTCGTCGGTTACAGTTTTAAGCGGCGAAATATATGAGAGGGAATTCAAAATATTTAGGTCATGTAAAGATTTTATTATATTAAAAGGTTATACGAGCAATACAATTACCCCCAGAGGATACTTTCTAGCAGAAACAACATTGAATAGTATTAAGAAGCTTGTAAAAAAGTATGTCGTTGATCATGGTGCTAACCAGAGCTTACTTGGTCGATATTTTTTGAAACTTTTTTCAATAAATTTGAATGTTTCTAAGGTCAACAGCATTGAAATTCGTAAGCTGATCTAATATCAAAATACCAAACAATTTTTTGTAGTAGTATTGGGAAATATAAACCTTTACGGGTGACATTTCAGGTTGAAGGAGGAACCAAATCAATCTTCTGCAAGGCAAGACCAGTTTCGTTTGCTCATAAGAAACATATCGAGGAACAGTTGGAGATGATGACTAAACAGAATATCATCGAACCCGTAGTAGCATCAAATCGAAGAACTCCAGTAGTACCGCTATTGAAAACCGACAATACCATCCGCATTTGTGGAGATTATAAAACAACGTTGAATATATGTTTGGAAAACGTGAGGAATCCACTACCTCAAATTGAAGAAATATTTGCAAAATTGAACGGAGGTAAGAGTTTCCCCAAGTTGGATTTGGAGTAGCACCGGCTAGTGCAATATTGCAACGCAGCCTAGAGCAAGTCTTCCAAGGAATGAAAGGTGTCATAATATACATGGACGATGTTGTTGTTACGGGGAGAACAACAGAGGAACATATCAGAAACTTAGTAATGGTATTGGAACGTATGAAAGATACAGGATGGACGTTGAACAAGGATAAATGTAATTTTTTCAAGGAAGAAATCGAATACTTGGCCATATCATTGATAGTAAGGGTCTACGGAAAACCTCCGATGAAGTAGAAGCAGAGTTGAATGCACCCAGACCAAAGACCGTAAGCCAAGTTAGAAGTTTCACAGGATCAGTGAGCTATTACGCAAAGTTTCTTCCTAACTTAACAATGGTAATGAACATCTTGTACAAACTGTTGAAGAAGAGAGAGTTGAGTGGAATGAAGTAACGGAAAGATCTTTTAACTTAACCAAAAAATTGATGGCAGAAGACATAAAGCTCAGTCATTTTGACCTTAGTAAGGAAATATTGTTGACAAGTGACGCATCATCGAAAGGTATTTCGAGTGTATTATTTCATAGAAAGAATGGAAAGAAAAAGCCAATAGGGTGCGTATCCCGTACGTTGATGCCATCGGAAAAAAGTATGTAACGATAGATAAGGAGGCGTTCGAAATTGAATTTGGACTAAAGAAGTTCGAACAGTACCTAAGGGGAAATAGAGTCAATATCAAGACAGACCACAAGTCTCTTGTGAGTTTATTTAGAGAAAATAAGGGCATCCCGGAGTGAAATCGAGATCGTTTGCAGAGATGGGCAGTATTCATAGCATCATTCGATTATATATCGAATACGTAAAGGGTAAAAAAAATGTATGCCATATTGTCTTTCACGAATTCCTTTGCAGGTTAACCCAGTCTCAGGAGAACACGATATTAGGGGATACTTGTACTTCGGAGCGTCAACAGAAGAATGGCCAGTGGATAACGAGAGAGTACGCCAGGCAACGAGAACAGATGAAAAACTAAGGATGGTGAAGAAGTTCACAGAAAAGTGTTGGCCGCAGAAGTTGTCCTAGTTTTCAAATCATTATCTTAGACGAGACGAACTGATGGTGGAACAGGGGTGTATTTTATGGGGACATCGGATAGTGATTCCAAAAATCCTAAGAAAACGTATGCTAGAGGAGCTGCACACAAGCGATTTAGGCATAGTGAAAACGAAAAGCTCGGCAAGATCCTATATGTGGTGGCCTGGTTTGGATCAGGAGGTGGAGAAGCATGTGAGAGCATGTAAATCGTGCCAGGAAAATAAAAATAATCCACCGAAGGAAGTGGTACAACCATAGCCCTTGGCAGAAAAGCCATGGGAGCGAGTTCTTCTGGATTTTTTTAGGTCCCATTCAACAAAGGAACTTTCTGCTGGCTATCGATACTTATACGAAGTAGCCAGAAGTATTCGAAATGAGGACTATCACAACTAGGGACACGGAGACTAAATTGAGAGAGATATTCGCTACGTTTGATCTACCAGATATCGTTGTGACCGACAATAATCCATCGTTTTTATCAAAGGAGATAACATTTTTTAATGGAACGGAATTCAGCGTCTGACTTTATCACCATACAACACAACAAATAACGGAGTCGCTGAAAACATGGTTGAGATATTCAAAAATAAACTCAAGACAGCGTTAGCAGATCCGTCAAACAAAGGAGTTCAACTACATATAATTGTCTCTCGTTTTCTAATAAACTACAGGATTACAGAGCACTGTTAAACAGGAACATCACCTGCACTGATGTTCGGACGCCCAGTCAAAACGAGGTCGAGTCTTTTACAAAAAAGAATCAGCTGGACACAAGAAGAGACAAATGTTACCAATAGAAGACAGGAAAAACACATTCCCGAGAGGAAGAATACGAAAATTTTCGAAGAGGGAGAGGAAGTATGGATTAGGGATTACAAGACAAAGTCCGTGAGCAAATAGACTAAAGCAATAATTCAAAAGAAGATAGGACACATGATTTACTTATGTAAGCTTCCAACGGGACGATTATGGAAAAGACATACAAATCAAATCCGGAAGGGATGGGGAAGAGAGAACTTCTAAACGGAGGAGCGAAAAGCTTTGCAGGGGATTGATGAGGTCAGTAGGGTAGGTCGAAACATTTCCACAGCAAATACAATGAGCGGAAAAAACGATGTAACAGATATCCCGAAAATAGGCCAAGTAAGCACGGGGGAGACACACAGGGTTGAAGGTAATAGTCTTACATATAGTACAAATATAACCAATAATACGTTTGAAGAGTTTGTTAGATTAAATGGCAATGAGGATAGGGAAACTATAAATGTTTACTCTAGTAACACGTCTGAATTCACTTCAGAAGAAACTTGTAACCCTCACTTAGAAATAAGAAGGTCTAGTAGACCTAGGAAGGCGCCAAGTAATTTCTATTGTTAGGATATGTTTATTATTTAAGCAAGGAAGGGGTGCAATATATTGAGGTTCGTAGCTTGAACTTCCCGCCAATAGTATGGAATATGTATGCGAGGCACATAGCCGAAGGCAGAAGGAAGGGCACAGGTAGTATGGAACAGGAGGTACTCATGAATGTACATGTTCGGGACGTGAAGATATCCGCAACTGTAACCGAATGTACCCGTCATATGTCGTTGTATGATAAACCTCACACAATAAACGGATCAATCTGCACTCTACGTTATTTATATCAAACTACAAACATTACAGTTATACTCGTATGTGATATTGGAATATTACTGTAGACCTTGTAGTATCATGTAGTTTACCGAATCAAAAAATTTTAAAGTAGATTTTTTTTCAATAAGGCACCAGAATAGCTCTGAAATACTATAATAATGAAGTAAGACGATATTTAGCGTGGAGCTTCCAGGAAAATATCGACTCGAAAGAGGAGAAGACACAGATGAAATATCGAGATTTTCGATTCGAACTCCGCAGACTCTACCCATATCACTCTATTGAAATGGTGCACTCTATCTATCTGACTACAGCAGAAATCGGGGCAATGATTTTTCAACCCAGTAATTATTTACCTATGGTGCACATTGGCTATTGAAGCCAGCACACCTTTCATAGTGACAGGCTTGGGGAAAGGGCCCGACTGGCACCTTTTTTTGCTACGTATTGGCCTGCAGAGTCCAATATGTTGAATATGGTAACTTAATCGCAGTTCCATCTGGTGTACCGCAGGGATCTCATTTAAGACCATTACTTTTCAACCTATTTGTAAATGACTTGAATGATTTCATAAACAACACCTCACGATTTGATCTCTAAGTTTGTGGAGATCAAATCTTAAGGTGTAGTTTATGAAATTGATATGGATAATATTTCGAAATAAATTTCGAAATATTGATCTCTCCCAAACTACCGACACACTAGGCTCTGGTAAACGTCTGTCGGAAAACAACTACTTTCCCGGGTAATACCACGCTGGATATTGAACTTCCAGAACAAGAAATACAGAAATCTTCAAAGTACCCTTTTATATACCAGCTATGGCCAGAATGAGTCTATAGGTAGAATTTTGAGACTCGCAAACTCTTACAATGTGAATTTAGAACTTTTAATTTCTTCTTTGGAATCAATTGAAAATACTATAAAAAGATTGTTATTGATTGTCTTATTTTTGCTTTTTTTATATTTTTTCCTCACATCAAGCTGATAGTTATAGTTTATATGTGTGAATTTGTTAATTATTTTGTAAAAATAAACAATGCCGTAAATACAGAAGTAAATAAATAATGAACGGATGAAGATTGAGATTTTTCTCTCAGATACATTGAGCATATCGTTCATTGGGACGTCGTAACACGCGAACATATCTGTCGTTATTATGTAAACAAAATCGCAAATCGTCGGTGAATAACACTCGTTCCCAGTCAGCATCTAACCAATTGACGTGTTCCCTGACAAAACGTACTCTCTCCCTTCGATGGTCTGCAATTAATAAAGTACTCCTTGCAGCAATCTTAAGTGTTATGTTGCATTCTCTGAGTCACTGGCAAACAATTTCCGTACTGATTTGTATAGCATACACGTTTCGAAACTGAATTTGTAGTTTTCGATGTGTAACAAACAGTTGTCGAAGTGTCAAAATTATTAAATATCGATTCTGAATAGTGGTAGTTACTCGATTATGACCTTGCCATGGTCTGCGAGCATGATCGCCTGTTTCACGGAATCTTTGCAAGATCCGTGTGATGGATGTGTGGGAATCATTGAATCGACGACCAATTCGTCGGTAACTCCAGCCTTTTCCCAGAAGTATTTCTGCTTGGGCACATTCATAACGGTTTAAATTACATGATTGACGTTCCATAATAAACAGTAACCGAAAAAGTACACGTCTTAAACTCGTTCAGATTTGCCAACTCATTCGGTACATTTAGTGTTTTTTTATAGTTTTTCTAATAAAACCTGAAGCACTGAATCAAAGTTGAAACATATCGCATTATTTTTCTTTCTTTCTTGAGGATCACGATCATTTCGACAGTGAATACTATCATCTTCAGGGAGAAACTACTAAACATTATGATGATGAATTTGAATTGAGAGTGAGTTCATATTATTACTTACAGTGTCTCTGAGATAGAAATGTAATAATGTTATAATAATTGAAGGAACGTATTAAAATTATGTGTTTTTATAGCTGATTGATTGTACAACACAAGTCAGGAGACATATAACACAACGGTGAAATATTCTTATTGATAAATTTATAAATTCGTAATTTTTTTATATTGCAATTTTAATGGCGGGCACATGTGATTCAACAGGTTGTACTACCTGACCATGCGGTTGCCTCGAATTACTATGAACAGAATGACAATGACTGTTCTGTTCAGGCAATGATCCGATTGTGAAATGAAAGACAACTCAAGAAATAGCCTCTTTGCAGTATTACTATCTTTCGATAAAGCAGTTGTATTATTGAAATTCATGGTATATCCAGTTAGGTGAACATGTTCGCTTAAGGCGTATCTTTGATGATCGAATCTACAATCACTCTTATGTGATGTTATAAGATCTCAAAGTGTTTTTGATGTTTGTCCAATATATGTCCTGTCACAACGACAGCAAGGGATAAAATATATTACATTGGATTAAAAACTAATAGGAGTTTTATCTTCAATTTTCGTAAAAATTGAATTCATTGAAAGAACTGGCTATTCTAATGTTAACTTTTTGGTGATTCATTCAAGTCAATGTGTGATAACTGCAATATAAGGCAGTAAAACACAACGTGAATGTCGATCATCATAAATAAAATTATCAGAAAAAGGTAATAGTCTATTATAATATCTGCAATATAAGTTATCACTAAGATAGAAATCGTGTCAACATTGTTATTATCATCCGTAGTATGCGCTGGTCAGGCCATATCCCCCGAAGCCCCGATACATTCGGGAGGGCGCGCCAGCATTATCAACCAACGACCACTCCCCACACCGTGGGGTAAGTGATCATTGGGTCCGAAAATCAT
>WOGR01010739.1:0-10811 GCA_015342045.1 Leptinotarsa lineolata
TTTGACAAATAGCCAGCATGGTTTTCGACCTGGCAAATCAACAACAAGCGCAATCTATGAGTTCTATGACAATATCATAAACCATATAGAACAAGGAGAGGTCCCAATGGGCATTTTCTGTGACCTGAGTCGAGCTTTCGACTGTGTGGACCACGATATTCTTTCATTAAAGTTGTATACCTATGGTATCAGAGGTGTTTGTTTGGAATGGTTAGAATCATTTATTAGATGTCGTTCTCAGTATGTGAGTCTAAAACATCATCAAAATAATATAATTCGTGTTTCCTGTCACATCTGCCAATACGAATATTAATATAAGTGTTCCACAAGGCTCTATTTTGGGCCCAGTTCTTTTTATTTTGTAAATAAATGAAATCGCAAATTCCTTTCCGAATATTGAGATGACTATTTATACAGAATTCTTTACTCATTTCCAACAAAAATCAAATAGAACCAAAAGAAATCTGTGAAACTGATCTATGCCAACTAACTTCTTGGTTCAATCAAATCACTCTTTATTTTGATGCAGACAAAACTAACCTTGTGAAATTCCATAGTCATCAGAGGAATTTGGTAGATGTAGATACAATTCTAAATAACACACCCTGCCTATAAATAACAGCTGTAAATTCTTAGGACTATTCGTTGACTCACATTTAGATTGAAACGAACATTGCAAGCTCCTGATTTCCAAACTTTCATCTCTCCATTATATGTTCAGAAATCCCAAAGTAGTTTCGACACAGCGACAATTAATAAACTTATACTACGCACAAGTGGAAGGTCGACTGAGGTATGGTATTTGCCTATAGGAAGACTCTACACTGTCGAATAATGTCCTCTTATAACAAAAAAAATCATTAGGTGTATTGCTGGTGTGAAAAAAGACGATTCTTTTCGAGAAATCTTCAAAAGATTTGAAATTCTGACCTGTACAGGCCTCTACGTATTTGAAGTCTGTATTTTTGTGTTCAGAAATAGGAATTTCTTTTTCATAAATAACGATTTCCACGAATACAATACACGTAAGGATGATTTACGATTACCACTGTCTAAACGCAATATTTCCCATAAAACTCCAGCGCGAATCGGTGCAAAAATTTTCAACAACTTACCTTCCTCCTTAAAACATGAACGTACTTTCAAAAAAAAAACTCAAAAGATACCTGGTTGAGAAATGTCTATACTCTTTAAATGAATACTTTTAACTTGAACTTTTATTTAATGTGAATCTGTTTTTTTATATGAGTCAATATTCTGTGTACTATATATGCATATTTTTTATGTAAACATGTCTTTTTTGTAGTGCTATACAATCCCTAATGTACTGTTATTTTCCTTTTGTACATTTCTTCATTTGAATCCCGACCGTACTACCATGCGGTTGTAACCATGACTCTTTCTTACACAACCGTATGTTGTCTTTAAGAAATAAAGTGATTTGATTTTGATTTGATTTGATTTGGCCAACTATCTACTTTTTGTTCTGCGACAACTAGTTTCAACAAAAACTGCCAGTGCTGAAGAAACTAACTGTGTTGTCCATTTCAAAACGTTTGCTACTAATTAAATAAATTCTACAAATCTAGAAGACCTACGACAGAAAATTGTTCAGGAATGTCGATTTCTGACTCCGGACATCTTCAATAATGTAAGGAACGGTTTCGAAAGTAGACTGTATTATTGTATGGAACTAGATAAAGGTCATTTTGAACAATATATCCGTTGACTGTGTTGTCATCGATGTTATATTCTGTTGATTTCCTCAATAAAATGAGCGACAGAGAATTTTCTGTTTTTTCCCAAATAAAATGTTCAACATATAATTTCTCAATAACGAATGAACCAATTTCGAAAAAAAATCACTGAAGTAATAGAGATCTTTCAAATGATGTATCACTCGATGTATCACAGAAAAGGAGGGGTAGTTGCTGACCGCAGGGGGCTAAGATTTGGGTATGATTTCCATATCAGTATTGGTCCCCCCCTGGCCGTATTCTTTGAAATTTTCGATTACAAGTCGGTTTTTGACTTACAGAGGGGTCAAGTTTTCTTTGAGACGCCCTATATTATATTCACTATTGATGGCCATAACCTTTCCAGCCAATTGTTGTGCTTTCAGGCGCTTTGGATGAGGTTCACCAGTTGCTCTCCACTCAGATGACGATCGTTCCAATTCGAGAGTGAAGTGTTGAAACAAAACACGAAATTGTTTTTGATACATTGTTTTGAAGATAACAAAAATAGTGTCACTTTCAGCACAATAACTCATAAACTTATGAGTAGAAAAATCAGTGATTGCAATAAGACTGGCGCCATCTATGAGTTAGGCCCGGGACTTTTCAGCCCATGTAGTATATAGCTTGAAAGTTGCTGAGGTCTACATACCTTTTTTGCTATTCAAAGAGTAAACTCATGTCTGTTCTTTCGTAGCATCAAATTTTACTTGGTTTCTGTCACTCCAACGTCAAAATTCTTCCAAATCTTTACTGAGATGTGAAACATCTTGTTGCTACCGAAGATGTACACCTGTAGTGAGAAATGTGCTGCAGCCTTCTCCAAAAAATCATTGCTGACGACAGGGGAATGAAGGAAATATGAATTCTTGAGGAACACCAGCGTTGATGGAGAAGGTAATCGAGAGGAAATGAGCGAAAGCTACTTGTAAGAAAATTTCTGTCAGTAAGCTGGTGAACCAGTAACAAAGACTGTCAGAAAAGCTGCAACATCAAAGTTTGATCACCAAATTATCATCTCAGACAGGCACGAAGAACGAAGTAAGGTCGAATTGGGTGAAACTGAACCATAGAAGGCAAGCAATTTATTTCACAAACATCTCCAAGTGAGAAAGAATATAACAAGAATGCAACAAATGACTTTCACCAACAATAACAGGGAACAGAATATTGGATAGCGTCATGAAACAGAAAAGAAAAAACGTAACAGGTCCAGAGACTTGTAAGAAAAGACCGATGGCTCTCGAGTGGAAAAAATAACAAGGAGGCAATTACAATGATATGAAAAAAAGGCATGATGGTGGAAATGAACGCCTACGAAATTTGCTGAACCATGAATGATGGCAATGATCAAAACATGGAAAAGAACTCAAAGGTTGTCTGGAATCATAACCGGCTCTCAGAACGATCGTTATGAAATATATTTTTTTCTTTCAATGTCTCCTTACCTGTCTGCGTGCTAGAATCAAAAAACGTACTAGATGTTTCGACAGTCATTGAACCTATCGTCCCGTCGAGGATTTGCGTCGAGGAGTCCCTCCTGCCCCGATATCTCTGGCAGTCGTCGCTTTGGGAACTCTGTCTGCGGAAATTACGACATCGGATCATCTCTTCCGTCGTTGATTGTCTCCGGAAGCCTCTCGCTATCAAGATTTCTTCCGTGGTCGATTGTCTTCGGATCGCTGGTCTGTAGTTTTCGGTGGTTAAGGGTGGAGCGCCTCTGTTGTTGGGGCTGGGTTCTCGGCTGGAACAGCTGGAGTGGTTGAAAAAAAAGTTAGTTCAGGGGTGGGACACCTTTTTCAAATTTTCTTTCGTTTAACGAAATTGAACAAGACGAAAACTTCAGTCATTTAAATGTGGTTGACAACAAAAGGAAATGGTTCAAACTTTCCGTGTCAACAGATCTGAAATCTGAATACATATACCCAGGGTCGATTAGACCCACTCACTTCTGACCTAACCTAACCTAACCTAACCTAGGTAGCCAGTATACGTCATAATGACATTAGTTTTTGGTCATGTTTGAGTCAGATACGTCATGGTACCAAAAAATGACGTGATTTTGACATCACCAATAAATGACGTCAGTTCAAACGACGTCATAATGACGTTATTCGTGTACCTCTTACTGTCATAAAAGTATCGATGGATGTCATCAATGGACGTCATTTATACTTCACTTGGGAGCATATACAAAATAAATTGAGAAACTGAAAATGAATCTTGCGTTGGAAAACGATTCCTGTGGATATAATTTGTGTAATTATTTTGATCTTGAAAAAGTTTTGTGTATAATTCTAATCGTCCAATCAACATATAATTCGATCGGTGAAATGCAAGGTATTTTTACCACATCAATTCTTACAATGATTCCAGTTATAACCGCCAACATCTGCGATTAGGATTTACCGCCTAGGCTAAAATCGTTCTGATTGGCTTTTGAATTCTTGCCTTTGAGATTAGAACAGTACGACATGGCGGTAACATTCAAATCATAAATGCCACAATGATGCGTTAGCCCAGTAGGGTGCAGGTACTTAATAATCTAGACTTTTAATTTTGTCGTTCTATTCTCGATGCTCAAAACTGCACGATGTGTACTTAGGAGTTAGCCCCTTGACCTCTACATTTTAATTCTAAGGCACTGATATTTTCATCACATTTCTAACCTCCGTTGAATTTACCGCCACGACCAAAACGCAAAATCAGACCAGACACAGAATCGTTGTGATTGGTCGGGATTTTTATAACGGGTTTTGCGTTGCGCGTTGCGGTTGCGCTTCAATGGCCATGACTGGCCATAACCACTTTGGTCTGAAGTTGTAAGATTGTCGTTTTGTTATAAAGAAGTGGCGAAAGTGTATTATTTTTGTTCAGTATTTCTCTTCTACAGGTGAAGTATATTGTGTTATTCGTCTCATTTCATCTACTATAATGATAATTTCAACAGATTTTTTTTTATCGGAAGCCATGTTTGTTGTGGGATTTGAAGGAAGCTGTGGTGGTGGTTTAGCAACCGTTTGTAATAATTAGCTCACTCCACGACAAAAGGAGGTATTCTAGCTACCATATGAGGAATACTGTCATTATTTGTGAGCTCTTAAAAAAGGAGAAGAATTCAACACTGAAACATGGGAAACTTCAACGTTTCCAGAATTTTCTATGAAAGTAGTATGCTCAAATATTATGTACGATCTCTATGTTATATTTGATGACGTATTTTGACCTCAGGTACACGAATTTCACAATAAAAAAGTAAAAAATTTGTTTTCAATATAAAACTATATTTGATTTTTCATCAGTTAATTTTCATGAATACATTTACCACTTTTCCTTTTAAAATCTCTTTTTCGAGAAATCACATTGAGATACATATTTATCTTTGTTACAGATGTTGACGAATATATTACTGTCAAAATATGAATTGAATTTTTGTTTGTTGAATTCAATGGAGGTTAAAAATGGGGTTGAAGCTTTCAAAGGTCTGTATCATCTCAAGAAAAAAATGTTAATTTATTCAAACTTTTCAATATATTGATTTATACAGATTTGTTTTATTTTCTTATAATAAATTAGTAATTGTTTGGTGAGAGAAATTATCAATTCTTACGTTATATTTTGGACGTGTACTAAACGATGTTTTGACGTCATTTGAGATATAATTCGATATCTCTTTGTGACGTCACTGGGCTGTGACATTGTGACGACATTTTAACGTGATATTTACGTCAATTGAAATGGTGATAAAGAGGTAAGCACTGACGTAAAAACGCTATAATGACGTTTCCTGGATACCTGGGTGATAACTAGCTGACCCGGCAAACGTTGTTTTGCCGCATAAATTATTTCTATCAGAACACTAATAATATCAATTCCATAGTGCGTATAATATTTTTCGTTAGTCCATGTTAGCTAACACAAACAAACTGGATGGTTTAACCACTCGAGAGCATGCCACGTATAAAGTGTCCGTATGAAAAACATGGTGTGCTCAAATCCAAGCCACAAACGGACATTGTTTGTCCTTGGGACTTATTTAAAGTCATTGCAAATGCCAATGTAATTGGGAATTGCAAATGTTCAAAATAAATTGGCACATCTGTAGGTAAAATAGGTATAATATTTCCACTTCGGAACTTGCCATTTAAAATGCTGGCCTCAACGTTTTCCATTATTTTTTCAATGACTAATCGCGTGCTGTTGCACAGCCGTGGTAGATTCGAATTACGTTGGATTTAAATTACGAAACGATACATCCATCAGTCATAAATCATGGTAGCATCGCAAACTGTATCTACGCTCGTTGGATAAAAAATAAAAGTGGCCGTGCTGTTTATTGAGTGAGAAGTGAAACCGATAAATGTCTGGCGGGAATAATTGATCTATGCTCAGATTTGAAAATGATTGAATTACTAAAATTGTTATCAAAATAAAGGGCTTGCTATTAAAATTTGGGCTTGGTAATAGAAGGATAAAAGTAGGCCTAGAATGGTGTTGCAGCTGAAGAATTTACAGCTATGATGTTTGAGAGCAGACCTTGTTTTGGACATGTATTTTCAAGATGAGAAAATGACCTAGAGATGCGTGGAAACACGTAGTTGGATACTCAATTATACCAACTGGTCAACAAATCACTTCATCGAGACCAATAAGTGTACAGGCTAGGTCACAGAGCGAAAAAAACCTACAACCTTGAAAAGTCTTTGTGTTCGGGTAAATCGTCGGTTGAAATATTCAAAATGTTAGAAATAGCGAGATTGAAGCGATTGTTGTCGTTCAAACTCCAACGATTGTTTATGTTTCTAAGGAGTGACAAGAAGTGAAATTCCGAGAATTTCAGTAATTTATAAAGCCAAACTGAAATTTTTTCTCATCGAACCAACGCACCTGGAAGACTCGGGAGACCGACGCCTACGCCCCTTTTTCGCCACGCTGGTAGATTGTCGACGCAGTGTTTTCCTACTCTTTCTAACAGGACTGATTTCTCTTTCGCCGGTTCGGTCCGGACTCAGACGCGATTTTGAGTCTCTTCTGCCTTTAGAGGCAGAATCCGGACTCAAAGAATCGCGCCTGGCCTTGCGTTTGGTGTCTTCCAAATCCGGAAATAGTCCAGTCGGTGGTAGACAACTTTCATCGTAGGCGGTGTTTTGGCGTTGTAATCTGGAATGCCGTCTCTCGGGACTTGCCTGCGGTCTTGAATCGCGCCTACCTGAAACAAAGGAAATAATCATTGCAACTGATAATTTGAGATTCAAACTAGAAACGACATTCACATGATGTTCATGACATGCATGATGTTCAAGCTCTAGTTTGCATTGAGAGCTGCAATGAAAGACAGAGAACCTGTCATTGGCATCGCTTTAGGCTTTGCCGAACAAACATTGAACAGCCGGATAACAAGAAGACTTCTGGCATAATCTTTCAGGATTGACTCACTACAAGGCTTTCATTCACCCTTCGAAGTGGGGATGAACTATGATGTCTCACAGGCCTTCTCACAGGTCACTGTCGTCTGAATCATCATATGCAGAGACTCACACTGTCGCAAGACAGTGTGTGTCGCCTCTGTTTGGAAAATGATGAAACAGCAGAGCACATACTTTGTGCCTGCCTCGCTATGAAACGAATCAGGATTTTAGAGTTTGGCAGAGCCGCACTTTCACCATCTGACCTGGAAGATTACTCACCAAATGAACCTATTGGCTTCGTCGAGAAGCTGGGTCTATTTAGTCTAGTTTGAATAGCTGTGAGCCACGATAAGCCCTTACGGGTTGCAGTTTAGTGTTGCGTTGTTTCCTGAGGTCTGATTGGAATAATTGTTTCGCATTGAAGGCTTTAAAAAAAGAAAAAAAATCTCATTCAGCAGTGGAATTTGGAGCTAGATTTCATAACGGATCGCTCTGGGTAAACTCGTTGGTCTTCGATATTCGCGCATTAGGTCTTCTGTCAATCCCACATGTAGCATCTTCGTAAGGAGAGATGCCATCACCTCTATGATTTTCATGGTCTACTGGCCTCAATGCATTCTCTCGAAGTTACTCGAAGTTATTGGCATTTCTTTGAAACTAAAGATAATCTACTTGAATTGATAATCTTCCGTTACGTACCAAGTCTCCCACATTGGGTGGTTGAATCCCTCCTTGTCGATAAAAGCGGATGAGTTTGCGCAGCTACTGTCGTTGGAACGGTTGGTGATGTTGCAGGGGGCGTGACGCTGGAAGTGATAATGGTTGGTGGAGGAAGAGCCTGAGTACTCGAATCTGAAGTACTACCAGCTGCGGTGATGGATGGAAACCCAAGGTATTGAGCTGGTACCGAGTCCGAAGCAGTGGAAGAAGTTGATGGTCTCTGATCCTGCCTGAAATGTTTGATATAATGATCGACATTAACCCTGGCTGCTAGTTCAGTGAGTGATTTTCTTTCTTTGCTAATATTGAAAAATGAAGGTCAAAATAATAAGCACATAACATCCATTGTTATAACAACTGGGGATAAAACACACAGCATCTGGAAAGTATTCACACGGATCAGCGTAACTGTATCTCTACATAAGCTTGGCTATCACAACTGATAAAAAGTTACTGAAATCAATGAGCATTACAATTTTTATATTTTCGAGACTTTGGAAGTTTTTTCATCTTCCCAACAGAGGACGATGAAAATATTTCATTGTTTACACATCTGGAAATTAATTTTCTAACTCTCTATATTCCCGTCTTCGTTCTACTACTTCTGGAAGCTGTCTTCCATGCCAATAGAATTTTTTTTTTTTTGAGTGAAAATCTCTCCAGAGATATCATCCGAGCTAATGTCTACGTCTTCAATATTACATTGAAAATCAATTGATATCTAGTGATTTCCAAAATTATTATGCAGCATTATGACGCATCAAATTATTGACATTAAATTGATCAAGATCAGGCAATGCCGCTTCAGGCAAAGGGAGAATTTTCGAAGTTTTCTCTGAACCGGAAATTTTACTATTTCAATTACTGTGGATTCAGTAAGTTTCAATATATGAACAATCTTTGTTCGCAAGTATTGGCTCACGGTAGTGTAGAGGTTAGCACATTCGCCTTTCAAGCGGACGACGGGGGTTCGATTCCCCGCCGGGGCCACCATGCTGGGTAATCGCACGTTAAAAGATAAGGCCTCGTTAATCCATTGCTCTCACAAGTTTCGATTTCTGAGGGTTGACGTTCGTCAGCTGGTTAACGGAACGAACAATTTTAGAAAAAAAAATTTTTAAAGAATTAATATTTGAGTTGAGACCTCCAATGTCGCAAAGTCGATTCGAAAGTTAAGAGAAAGAAAGTTTGGTTGCTTTGAAAATTTGTTATGGAACTGACCGATACTTGATGAAAATACATAATATTCAACGTATTTTATACATTTCATTGTGAAATTTCCACAACACAATTCATAAAACAGCAACATGTATTTCACTATACAATAGCCTGTATACTATTGAACATAATTTTTTGTACTATTTGAAAATTAGAGCTCAAACTCTTGAGGTAGTCGATTACCCTATTTGGTGAATAATCTTTCATATCACCTCAATGTTAGCAGCGACCTCTACATATGGAGACATCTGCACGTCAGCTACTCCAGACGATACATTAGGTTTGGCGAAGCAGGACTTTTTAGACTCTAGTTTACAAGCATTAACAATACCTCAACAAAGGGTACCAAAGGGTAGAAAAATTGTGTGCAAGGCAGATTCATAAGATATACTGTTCTCGAGGAGGCAATAGTTCGCTTCCTCGTGGTCAAGAGTTTAGAAACCAATAAGCTTTTACTCCTGATGCAATGTTCAACGAAAGACAGTTGGTTTAACTTCCAGTTGGGTTAACCTTCTGGATATCTTCTGTAAATTCAGCTCAGAAGTTAAAGAACTGGGAAGCTCTTTCTCTTGATCCATTGTTACAGGGAGGCGTGTGGCTCGTTACAGTTGACTTCTATCCCCTCTGTAGACTTCGGATTTTATTGTTCCTCAAGAACCCTATGAATAGCTAGGAAAGGAAGGTTAATCAAGGCAGAGCCCCGGAATATGGTGATGGCCAGAGAACGCCCAGAATATCGATGGTTCTGTTAGTGACACTGAGTGGAATCAGAGTGACACATATTTTCAGCACTTCAGACAATTGTTACTGAAAAATCTCTAGGTACTTGCTATCTTCTCCATCTACTCTATATACACTATGCCCAAGATAAAGAGGGTTACGGAAAAGAGGTGACGTATACAGGGTCGGCTGAATTTAGAAGAAGCTGCCCATTTCAGAACTCATTGAAATGAATGAAATTTAAGAAATTTTGAAGGTGTGATACATCAGTGAAGTATCAAAAAGGCTGACTTATAACTGGTGATTTTTTCTGGTTAAGATAAAAAAGTGAATTTGGTGATTGTTTCTGGGAGACAAAATCATGGATTGAAATATATCAGTCATCGTATACAGCTTACAGAGTGACAATGGAAATACCTCCCTAAATTCCTATACGACTTTTGTGCAATCAGTTCTCCATATCAAAAAGGTAATTAAAATTGTGATGCCGTATGAATCACCTGTAGAGTTCAGGATCATTTCTTCTTGAACAGTATGGCTATTTTTGAAATAAAAAACTAATTTCATGAAAGAGCTACAGAATTTATAATTTTCTCCTGTTTTTCTGTTCCATCATACGGCGTTTGGTTAAAAAATACCCGAATCAATGAAAGCCTTGAATGAATTTCTGGCAAATTGAAGTAGATTTCCATGTGCAACAGCTTCAACTGACATTATATGACTGTAGCTCATTCATCACTTCAGGATTAGAAATCATAAACATCACTCCGTTGAACGTCAATAGTATTTTCAGCATTTAATTCATAAACTATTTTCCAATATCCTCCACTTATATTAGTACTAGCAGACCCGGCGAACGTCGTTCCGCCTGACAGTCAATGAATGAGTCGATTTAGGATTTCAAAATTGATTCAAAATAATTGAGTATGATAAAATGAATGAGAATTGGTAATAAGAGTGCACTATTCTGTAAAGCACCCTGTGATATACATATTAGCTGTCACTGATG
>WOGR01010740.1:0-10810 GCA_015342045.1 Leptinotarsa lineolata
ACTTCACACATGATACATTTTCCAAAACTTTATTATTAATATTCACATGAATGGTAGGCACTTGTTTTTGCCTTTTATGAAAATGAATTGACTCAGTTTTTTCTGCATTTAGATGCAATAAGTTCATGCAGAACCAATCAAGAGATTCGAAAGAATTTCATTACATCTTTTCTCCAGAGAATAATCAGATTGTTTGGGAATAAGTATGGACGTATCGTCCGCATACAATGTGAGATGTATGGATGGGTTCGCCCTAACGATGTCATTTACATATATTAGAAACAATACTGGGCCCATTACTGACCCTTGAGAAACACCTACACTGATGTCAAGATAATCCGATACAGATAAGCTGCTCAATAATCCTTCTGTTGGTTTTGCAATTTCTTCAGAAGTTTAGGCACAAAACACTAGTGATAAATATTGTTTAATCATTTGAAAATTTCAATGTTGATGTTTATCAAACACAGAAAATTAAAACCTAAGGTCACAACGTTAGCTATCCTTATGAATTTGTGCGTGAAAACAGCAACCTGGCCTCCAGTATGAAACCCGGCGGAACCCCTTCCCTATTTCAAAGGAAGATACAAAATTCAGGATCAATGTCTGTCATTTGCAAATTTTGTAAAGTGTTCGGGATACTTCTAGAAAAGCCAATACACTATCATGTAAGCAATATATTATCTCAATCAACACAAATTTTATGAAATAACGATCAACTGTCACTAATCTTGTAACACAGTTTATTTCTGATGGTACTTACTGTCGGTTTCAGAATAGTATCATTTACACTGACTTTTCTAAAGCTATCGACGATATGACTATATCTTGCTCATTAAGCTCTCATAGATCAAATAAATCGTTTTAAGTTGTATTTTCAAGATTGTCGACCGTATGCCCAGCTTAATGGCTGCAAGTCTGTCGAAAACTTAGCACCTGTGGGTTACCGCAAGGGTCAAATCTGGGGCCTTTATTGTTCAACGTTCTCATTAATGACATTGTAGCTGAAATTGATGATACCTTTCTCTTATATGCAAATAACTTGAAACTCTTACACAATATGACATGACTTGAGGATTACATTCAAATCGTGTAGCCACATTGTACCAAAATAATATTTTTATTCTCAACATTTCCGAATGCAACGTAGGAAATGTCATTGGAAACTAATCCGATAAAACACAACGACACTACAGATAAATAATCATATCTTGGATACTCCAACTGATCTAGGTGTGACACTCGAAGCAGAAGTGTCTTCTATTGGCATTTCGGCAGAATCAAAGTCAGACAAGCAGCAACGTTCGATTTCAATGTAACAGTTCATTTAGAATCTCGCGAATCCACTTTCTCTGGCCTTGAAATGGTTGCATAACTAGTTATCGGCACACAAAGAAGTGTTGCCATTGAAGAGGTAGGTCTATTAATAGGAGACATTGGTCACTGTGCCAAAGACTTGAAGAGGGAAGTGTATAAAGGCACGTACAGGATGGAACATCGAAACAGAAACTATTTCATTAGTGTACATATTATCTTGGTTGGTTAATATTCGATTCAAGAATACAATTTTGATATATTTTGGTGGCACAACTTTAAAAGAGACCCATTGAAATATTGAGTTGGTGGAATAAGCATATAACCTTGGAGTCATCCTCACAGCACAAGATAAACTGAATTAAAGTTAACTTTCGGCGAAGCACTAGTTATATCACATTTTAACTGTAGTTATAGTATCACATTTAACTGAACAGTATAAACGCATTATAAAAAAAATCGTGTTTTAGACTCATGAAATAAAACTTTCTCATAATTTCCGCTAGCCTATTCCGTAAAAATATTGATTATAAAAAACTTCACTATTTCCATAAAAAAGGCTTTCAGAGAATTACTAACTCGATCTTATTTCAAAATCGAATTTTTTTCGCAGATGTTTCAGATATCATATCTAATATATATTGAATGATATTCCCTTCGAACTGCGAACAGCAGGGTCTGAAAAATTCAAGCTGAATTATATCATTTCGGAGCTTCCCTCGTTTTTGTTTGCTTGTTTGTTTTTTCTATATTTTAGGTTGAGTGTTGAAACAGTTCAACTGCTGCATTTAGTAAGAATATAACTGAACTTGTTTTAGAATATAAATTCTTTTCTTTCTTTGTTTTTGATAGTTATAAAGACGTTTATCATTATTGTTTCAGACTCGAACAAGCAAGGATCTTATCTTTTGAAGTGCGATCCGACGCAGTGTATTTAGATACAATAAATTAGTGTCTGATGATATTCCAGTGCAATAGTGTAGTTTGGGCGTCTAATAATAATAATTGTAATATTCTGAGCCCAACACGTCACATTTCAATATGAAAAAACGGTAAGAATAACGGATTAAAATGAGATAATGTGTTCCAAAGAATCAAAGGCAGATCGTTCCATTTACTTTCTCAAAGATCATATTCAACAGATTCTAAATTCCGTCAAGTTTTCTTTTCCCACACTTGAAAAATGCCTCAGTGGTGAAACTTTCGCTTACAATAAAGAAGTTGGAAGTCTGGTTTGTGGATGTTCTGAGAAAACCTACGATTTTCTCAAAAATTTTTATTTTATCTATAAGTTCAGTCACTTCAGGTACTATCCTTGTATTTGGTTACAATGGTTGGTTAATAATCACAATCTGAATGTAATTTTAGAAAGAATGGATAGTTGGGAGAGTGTTGATCAGGTTTCTATAGATTTTTTTTGATAACGCATCGTTTTCGGAATTTATTTACAGCTCTCTTTATTTTCACATGAACTAACTAAATTAGAAAAGAAATATAAACTGTCTACAGTCGGAAGCTATAGATTCATTAGTAATGTATATGGAGAAATAGAAACAAATCAAATTTTATAGGTGAGTGTTCATAGTATAATTTTCTAAATACCAACCGGAGATGTAATGATTTTTTCCCTTGGAGAGCATTCGTGTTTGTAACAACGATAATATCCCAATAACTTCAGTTTTTTATTGATTGAGATCCGACTTTCTTAGATAAAAGGAACAATGAATGAATAAGGTGATCAAATGAATACTCAGGTCCTCTGATCTGATACCAATTGACTTTTTTACTGATTTACTACATGACAATATTTTCAAGTGGGATGTATCTGTAGAAGAGAAACCAATCACCAGATATTTTAGACATTCAAGATTGTTTCTTATATGTCATACCCAACGAACAGACCTGGAAGCCCCAGGTAACGCTTATGGAAGGAATTGAATATAAGTGATCATATTTCAAAACTGGTGTAAATGAAGCTTAACAAAGGATTGAAAATTGACGAAGTGTTTATATTTTTTGGTACGGAAACATGTTACTTGTGAAGTAAGAGACGATATTCTTGTTCAAGAGTGCATAAACGAATAATACAATTTGCAACTGTAATCCACAGATAATTACTAACTCTGATTACTGTAACCTATTAAGTGGTGTCTACAACGACTTATAGCTAATTTCAAATTCAAAGACGCGATTAAAACAACTCTCATTTTTATTGTACATACTTGATTTGATTGATAATGACCGTTAAAATATTAAAATATTCTAAAATAATTTGTTTTTTGTATTAACATGAGTGAATTACACTATGAGAATAATATTGATTTATGGTTGTGAGGTTAGTAGATCTTCAATTTTTGATGATAAATATAAGAGTTTCGCTCCATGATCTGGAATATAAAGCTTAATTTATTCACTACAACTCTTATTTTATGTTTTCAAGATCTGAGTTCATATCGGTATTCAAAGAATATTGATCGTTAACTAGTATAAGTATCTTTTTCACTTACATCGTTCGTGCCAAACATTATAAACCAGTATAAACAAGGATTTAACTGAATGATTCATTTCAAGTTTTTAATTTTGGTTAAAGATATATTTTCATTGAAATTTCCCAGGATTGAGACAATTTGAAATCAGTTAGGTTAGGTGAAAAATCTTGATTGAAACTAAAAATAAAAACAAAAAACAGGAAAATATTTGAACCACGACATCATCAGCAATCGTGAAATTCATGCCAATAATAACTTCACGTGGAATGACAAATATATATTCGTTATGTTGGTTACACGACTAGGAATCATTGTGTTATTTAAAACATAATAGTGTCAGTGAATAAAGAAACTTCATAGTATTTTCAGAACAAGCGCCATGTGTCCGAAATTCTTGGCACTTGTTCAATTCGTAGATATAAATTTATTAACACCTTTGAAATGCACTGTGAAAAAATAATAGGACGATTTTATTTGAATTTTTTCCTGGAGCAGAACTACCCAACGGTCTGTCATACGGTTTTAACCAATGGAGAGACTGGTTCACGAAGAAGGTTTATGTTCATAATTTATACATACACATACTCACCTTTAACGTCATACAGTTCAAATTGATATTTTTGGAGACACCACAAAATTAAAACTATCGCGCGAGAAAATAAATTCAAGCGGCCCCACCAACCCATGCGAGATGCGTAAAGAAGAAAGGCTGCAATTGCGTTGGTTTTGTTTCAAGAAGTGAATCACTGTGAAGGTTGAGATAGAATTTTTTTTGTTGTTTGGCAGTTAGGTACTTAGGTACTCATTCCAAAGTTAAAATGGGTAGTTGTGAACTTCTTTTTTGGGTGAATTTTATCAATGAAAAACTTCGAAAACGATAAACTATTTCAATGTCTTCATCAAACCACAACATTATTATCAAAAAACCGAATGCACTGGCTGCACTTTCTTGTATTCACATAACTTCGTCATTGCAAATATTTATAGGAAACTCAAACTAATTATCCCATAATTCTAGTTTAATATCAACAGTTGTGACTTGTGACATAGATACAACGAGAATGGTTTTACAAAATCGAAATTTTTGTTGCACCCAAGTATGCGCACTTATGGTGGAACAACACCTAGCCTAGATGATCAGTGCAGCGTGATATTCCATTTAAAACTAAATCCACTGGCACACAATATCATTTCCTGAGAAAAATCGGAAATCCCACACGTTCAGTATTGTTCAGAATTGACTGTCCTGCCTAGTTTTCGCATAAACCATAATTAGTTTTTGTCGTAACTGACAAGGCGAAAGTTGCAAGAATGCATTTGTCACAATTACCTTTTAGGTTGTGGTGTATTTTATGTTGAACGAGGGATCAATTTTCCACACTTCGTTAAGTAAATGAAATGAGAACTGAAACTTTTTTTCAAAATAAATAAAGCCACATAAACACCATTGAAATTTAACGACTATACATGATGAATAGGTGGAGTTTCATAATATATTTTGCTCTTTTCCAAGCTGTCGTAAGTATTCCCAATTCCAGAGTCACATGCAAGTCCTAACAATTTCAAGTATTTTTCCTTAATTCTAATAATAAATAGAATTTTTAAGGAAGTGAGAAAATTCAGTTGAATTCGTTGTATTGGTATGACACCAGACTTCTCGATGCACTTCAGAACATGAAAATGTTCTGATGTACCTAAAATTCCAAGAACCAGCACCGACTGAATCGAAAAAGGTGTATTTTCAATAAGCATTATTATTTATAACATTCTCTTCAAAAAAATGGACGAAAGCGAGTTTCGAGCTGTAATTTAATCGCTTCAAACAATTTGAAAAACTCAATTTCGAATATCAGAGGTTCGAATTTTTATTGTTTATAAAAGTGTGAACAGACGCTGTGATGTCAATGAGAAGAAAATAAAAAATGAATATAATATTGAAAGTAAATATCAGGACCGAAATATTCAGAGAAAAATAAAAAATTAATTATTAATTGGGTTGAACAATAAGTGAAATGTAAATACTATGCAAACATTGGAAAAAATGAAATAATGGAAATAAATGACGAAAAAATGCAAAAAATAAGGAAAAGATGAAATTAAGGTAGTATCGAAATATATCCAAAGTTGAGTTGGTTGAATTTCACGGCACATCCTTGTTTGTACCTATTAAAAATTAGTTAAATGCATCTCTAACATTTACAAAAAAAACGATATCATTTGGAGAAGTCGAATCAACGGAGTAATTTAACAAAATCATTTATTTTGTTTGTCTAATCGACCAAAAATGCGCAAAATATTTGCATGGCACGACAGGTGACGGGTTTTGTAAAGGAAAATGGATGTAGCCGTTACTACATGGTAGGAGAGAAATAAAACTCATTTTTCATTATTACAATATGTTTTTTCGTCACAATGATGATATTCTATGTCAGAACCTAATTGTGAACGAAAACTGAGTATACTATTACACACCAAACATAATAGCATAGTGGGTTATTGAAGATGAAGAGAGTGTAAAAGGATTAAATCTGTCGATGGCATCAGTTTATTGGGGTTATTCTATCCTGATAACTTACAGAAAGTGAAAACAATAACCAATGCAAAGCTGCACACTTGTGCAACTTCTGTGATGAAAATTATGGAATTGCAATTTGACTTTTTACTAAATAAATGGTATCCACCAGGTTTGACCCTCAGTGGCTTTTTTATTTTTCAACTGGAAAAAATGGTTCGGCCGGAAACAATTTACGTCGAACGAGAACTTAAACTTAAAAAACTAAATAATTGCCTCTGAAGTAATGTATATTGAGCCTATGAAGTTTCGTTGAAAAATCTGTTTAAAATATTTTTACAACTTTTCTTAAGGACTTCTTGAACAACTCTGACAGAAAAAAGTACAATGAAGAATATGGGCAGCTAAGAGATTTTAATTACACTCTCGAATTCAAGGTACAGTTATTCAGGGTATTATCATTAATGATAATCAATGTTACGAATTTAAATACGAAAAAGTTTTATTAGAGAACTGACTAATCCCTGATCGGAAAACCATTAACGTAACTAAGTCATTGTGATAGAATGATAGTTCATCCTTATACATACGCTTAAACCACGATTCATCACCTGTCACGATGTCGTAAGAGTGTTTCGAAGCACCGCGATCGTGTTTTTTGAGCATTTTCTTCGACCAGTCGACACGAGCCTTTTTTGAGCGATTGACAAATTGTGTGGGATCCAACGCGAACAAAATTTTTTGACAGTCAAATGTTTATGCAATATTGAATGTATGCTGGTCCCACTAATGCCTAAGGTTGTCTCAATCTCACGAAAGGTCACATGACGATCTTGCAAAATCAGTTCGCGCACAGCATCCATAGTTTTCGAAACAACAACTGACGACCTTCACGAAATTCCTCTTGGAGTGAACTATGACCACGATTGAATTCACCAAACCATCGATAAACACTGGTCCTTGATGGAGCTTTATCGCCAAAAATTGAGACAATTTTATCCATGCACTTTTGCTGAGTCAATCTACGTCGAAAGTTGTAAAAAAAATAATCGCACGAAAGTGTTCACGATTCAATTCTATTTTTGGGCCGAGATGAATCTTTTAAGTTACTGTAAACAACACAAAGAGCGCTCATATGTCAAAACGTTCCGAGTACGTTATACCTCAAAAATGGCCAACTTTACGATAGAGTCGTCAGTTGCCAGGTTGCAACACTAGGGTTGCCAAATCCCGAAACATAAAAGGCAACCTATCGTAGTTAATTCCAACGAAGTAGCCACTGAATTTCAATGAGTGCCTGGGGAGTAGTTGTTTTCCGGCAGAACCTGCCATGTAGGTAGTTGGGAGAAATATATATTTCAAGATTTCATTTCAAAATATTTATTTCTAGTACTTATGTATCTTTCCTCGGTAGTCTTCACACACGGTTTATTCTGTGTCAGAGTAATGTTCATGTTTCTTTCCAGATTGGGGCTATATTCACAAGATGGAGCTGTAACTTGTTAACAGGCGTAGGTTTCATACATGCAGCTGAGCCGTGTTGAAATCAATCTAATCTCGGGCACTTTACTGTTTGGCACTGATGAGTGGTAATATATCGAAACCGGTCTGTAGGTGATCTACTCGAATTATTGCAGCATGATCCTGCTTCTGAATGAACGAGAAACATCTGTGTAAGTAACCTTGGTAAAATATCTTTCATAAATATCTGTCGGATATAATTCAATATCTAGCGTGGTATTAGCCGAGAAAGTACTTATTTACCAGAAGGCATTTACCGAAACCTACGGTATAGGCAGTTGTGAGAGATGATTATTTTAAAATTTCACTTTGAAATATTTATTTTCTGATATATACATATCTTTCCTCGATAAAGTGTTCAGACACATGAATACAGGGTGTATTATTTCGAAAAAATATATATGTAGACTTGTTTTACCAGTGTCTGTCGATATCGACATCAAAACAAAAGATCAATCCAACACATTATGTAATAACATCGGAACTGCAATAAATCCACATAAGGGTATAATAATTTATTATTATATGTGGATTTTTACTTCTATATCTATGTGAAAAAAGAAATTATGAGCCATCACGGATTCTGTTAGGTACTAAAATATTCATAAAAAATAAGGAATTGAAATATACCAAAAAAAACTTTCAATGTGGCTTCAGTATACTTGTAAACTCAAGAATCCTAGTTTATTGTAATATATCACTGGAGATCAATATAAATTTCAACTTCATTAGAAAATTAATTGATTGAATAATTTTTTGATATTCCTGTTAATAACATATTTCTTTTCAGTTCATGTTATCACTTACTTTTTGTAATTTCATTCATATTTTTCCAGGCTTTGTCAATAAGAATTTATCCTTCGAACAATAAAGTACATTATGGATTGACTTGAATTCAAAATAAGGAAAACATTCATGCGCTACTCGCTTTCAGCTGATTTTGAAATACAATTTTGTCAGTATCATGAAATTTATTTTTTAAGCGAGTGTTTTAGTTCATTATTCTCCATAATAATTATATTAAAATCATCAATGATTAGTGTGACGTAGTTTGATTTTGCTTTCTTTGAAGGAAATTGCTAACTTTCATTTTCCTTATTATCATTGTCAGACATATTTTATTTCAATTCATTTGAAAAAATATTCAGACAGCGTAACGCCGAACCATTGGGAAGAGAATCGTACAGTCGCTTGCGCATGACAACTCGCCGCTACGCCAGCAATCAGTTTTACGTGCGGCTATAGATATTTCACATCAAATAGTGTTAAACTCTCGAAAGAAGGAAGAAATAAAGTAATTTCACAATAAACTTTTTCCAATTCAAACAAGATTCCCATGGCTGGTATTGAATCAAATAAGCATCTGAATGTCATCACCACTGACATTGTGACATGAGTGGATTTAACTTATCGGTGGCATAAAACCATACTGTTATCAATGGATAATTGTTGTTTCATGATTTTTGGTTAATGGTTCACTTGATGGAATTGTGAAAAAAAGTGCACTTTGTTTCAGCTCTCTAAGTACAGTAGTTTTTCCGTAAATAATAATTGAAAATCGAATTGGGTAGGCTGATGACGTCACGACCCTATTCCCGCTCCTTGTTCGATTGACCAGTAGAAACAATAGAAATTATCAACATTGCCAAATCGTAAAATTCACGAAGCCACTAATTATCAATTTGATCTTGGAAGTGTATACGAAGACGTTAACGTTTTAAACAATGAAAAATTCTCCACATGAAGAAAAATCATGTTTGGAAATAAGTTTAATACCTAAAATGATTTCACGAAATCGTAAGATCATAAAATATTTACCTAAACTATGGTTTTATGAATTATTCAATATTATAGTTATGAAAATCAAAAAATATAGCAAACTGGATTAAAGAATCATTTCAAATATTCAATTTATTTTACAATCCTCAATCTGTACAAAGGCAATTTATTATATAAAAAAAAGATTGCTACATACACACCTACCTGTTTCTAATATTGCTACTAAATTCAAGGGTTATAGGCTTGCTTGGGTAATCTGTTGAATCTTCCAAAACTTGAGAGGAAGGTTGAATGAGGTCAAGTATAGACGGAATTGATTGTACCCGAACTGATTCAACAAAAGCTTTTGAGTTAATACCATTAATCATATGATAAAATTTAATGAAGGAAAATGAAAAGCATTTGATTTTGTTCCAAAAAATATTATTTCATTTTGTTCATACTTTCAGCAACAGTATTACCTCCAGATAATACTTTCTGTGGAGAATACTTGAAGTTGAAATAAAAAACTGTGTCACCAAATTCAATATTTTCGTTCCGAGAATACTTGAAGTTGAAATAAAAAACTATGTCACCAAATTCAATATTTTCGTTCCCCTTTCATTTATAGTCACTTTTTGAATTATTTCTTTAAAGTATTGGAAGAGTAGGAGTATTGTAGTTATTTCTTTTCGATACTTTCACCCATTTTTTCTTCATCATTTTATCCTTCGGGAATCTAAACTCATTATATGAAATAACTCACCTATAAACCAATGGGCTTTCTGTTTTCTTGTGCCTTTCCTCACTATTAAAATCAGCACAAGAATGCACCATATTAATATTCAAATATATCTCTAAAACACTTTTAAAACACACACATTTTTTTCAGGAATCAAGCCAGCAAACACATAAATATACAATAATTAGATCACTCTAATCCACGAATTAAGTATAAAAGTGATAATAATATTTGCTTTGATAACTCATATAGTACAAGTTATATCTAAATATGATTCTAGATAGAATTTAACGAGCTGTATTTTCAAATGATTTTCGAATGCTCATGAACCCTAATAAAATAAATCAATTATGCATTCATGCAACCCACCAAAAATAAGAAATTCAACGTTACTGGTATATTTGCCATTATGTCATCCAGTCAGCCAGCGCCCTCTATAGTATATGCGACAATGTGCTCTTAATGTCAATGGTT
>WOGR01010742.1:0-10810 GCA_015342045.1 Leptinotarsa lineolata
TCGGTCAGTACGTCTTCTCGCGATCGTTTGAAGGAAATAAGGTCCGCCCCTATTTGTCTCGATAAATTTCGAGGTTATGTCCGATTTGAATCTCGCTTCTTAACGAAATGACAATATTACTTTAAACTTAATTTCAAAAATAAGGTTATTTTGGTGAAATACAAGGCATTTTATTTTGCGAAAACATTTGAAATGGGTGAATAAAAGTCTGCAGCATGCAGTTGAAAAAGGAAAGTGGCATTTTTTGAGTTTTTATTACCAGACGTGAGTGAAATACTTTTTCAAATTTCTACTTCTGAGTTGCCATGTCTTTGAAAGTAGATTGGAATGTCAAGTTTTCATTTCATATTTGTGATCAGCGAACAAAAATACATTAGTCAGAGGATTTCAAATTTCATTTTGAGCTTAAAAGCTTCTAATAAAATCCTCATCTGTTATTTTGTTGACACTTTTTTGTTAAATTTCTCTTTCTCTTTAAACAGTTTTGGCTCTCTTTCAGAACGTTCAGAATTTAAACTTCAAATTTCATCTGCGAATCTATCCTATTTGAGAAAAAGTACGATTCATATATACCTGCTTAAGTCTGCAACTATTTGAATTATTCCAAAACCTGAAAAATGTCTTACAAGAATATCTTGAAATATATTTAATCAAGTAGTTTACGAATTTTAATCTTGATAGCTGACTTTGTTTAGTTTGCAAAAGATAAAACAGTTTTAACCACACCACTATATTTCCAAACATTGACAAGCAACAAGGTTTTGTGAAAATATTTGTCTTGACAAATGAATATATTTTTTCAGGCCATATTGGAGGTGCTATTATAGCAATACAGATGCTATTATTTACGTGGTAGACTCTGCCGATAAAGAAAGAATAGGCATATCCAAAGATGAATTGGTCCCCATGCTAAGGGTGAGTGTTTTTAATTTCATACTGAAAAAAATATTCGTTACACTCTCTTTCATTGTTAAATTTAGTTTTGTGGTATAATCTCCATTATTCAAACACATAACAATTTTATTTTGAAACTACTAAAATTTGAAAACTTTTTTGATACATCATCCAAGTGGCCCAAACATACGAATCAAATTCCTACAAATGACTATCAAAAATATTTATAATTTTTTATTGACTTCATTTAGATATTTTTACTTTCCACAATCTGAAAAATATGAAAATTGTAGTGGAGAACTTCATACACCTCTAGAAAGGGCAAACTTGTCAGTTTACCCCGCTAAGTTACTGCGTAAAAATCAAATTATTTTTCACAAAGAAAAATGTTCTATTTATCAGTAACTTGTCGTATTTATTAATTTTGCCTATCAAAAAAAGTGCTAAGAAATTATACTATACTTATCTTTAAGTCGATAAAAACTGATTTTCCTCCAGAAAAAATGACTTTTGTTCAATTCATAATTCTATTCTAATATACATTACTGAAAAAGAGTTACCAACTTCTGAAGTAATAACTTCAAGACTTATTCTGAACTATTGCTTCCTTATAGGTCAAATATTGGTTTTCAAGTTACTGAAAAATTTTTTGGTTTCCCCCTAGAATTTGAAATATTACTGAAATTTTCTCCCAGTGTTGCTGAATATTTTATAGTTGGATGTAGATTGTGAAGTAATTGGTCATCAATCATAAATAAACCTCAATCTAATACATATACAGTAATCGAAGATTATAAACTTTCACGGCCGAAGATAACTGTATACAAGCTATTTTCCGGGTTTTCTGGCCGTTGTCTGCAGGTTTTTATGCCTGATGTTTCGTCTACTGCTGCGGTAGATATTCTCAAAGGTGCTTGGTTGTTCCTGTTGTATCCACCGCAATAACTAATATTTCAGTACCAACTCGGGTATTGCGACCGTTACCACATCGCCTTTGAAAATATCTACCGCAGCAGTAGACGAAACGTCAGGCATAAAAACCTGCAGACCACTGAAAATAGCTTTTATACACATATACAGTAGTCTCAAAGACAAAATTGAATGAGTCAACATAGTTACTTTTGAAACCATAAATGTGTTCTTTCTTGTATGAATGCTTTTCAAAGTAGGTAGGTAATTTGAGTGAAATTTTTTGGGTAAATTTCAAATGTATAAATTTTTGTTTTGTGTTTGATCTTAGAATATAGTGACATATCTTCTTTCACTGGTTAGATGAACTGCATGAAAATGTTCATTCTGTATATTAAAAAAAAATAATAGTAAAAAACACACTTTAAAAACAAACTTTTATCAACTTGCTCTATAAAAGAGAAAATTTTGAATTGAATCAAACCCATCAATTTATTATATTATATAATTTATATGATATAAAAGTTTGTCACAAGATTTACCTATTTTATAAAAGAAACATAATTTTTTCTAAGGATTATGTCAAGATCAAGTTGTTTATCTACACAGGTTAATTTCTCAACAAACTTCTGTATCAAATAAAATTATGTACCGTATTGAACTGAAGGTTCGTTTAAATTTAAAATGTATTTACTCCATTTTTAGAACATGTAAATATAAGCTTGTTGTTAAATTTCTTCACTATATCAATTAATTTTTCAGTTATCACTGAACATGTTTCTTATTCTGTTGCATGGTTGGTCCACACAATATTTGTTCAAGCACCATGAAAGTGTCCTTAACCTATGTCGAGCTATAACCCTTCAAAATTGGTATGGCGGCTATCTTGTTTTCTGCAATTCGAGTCTCACTTTCCACATTTAGACAAAGAAACAGTTACTACTTCTCAAAAATACATATATAGACATTTTAATCAACGAATTTCAATAACTATTCCAAATGTTCAAAACTGAAAAGACCGCGGTTTCCATGAAAATGATTTCCTCGCCTTGTAATATCAATGTAGATACAGTTCCCGAAGACTTTCGAATGGAAGTGATTGACATGCAGAATAATAAATTTAAAAAATGTATTTTTCTCAGTAATCATCGAAATTTTTTATAAATCTTATGAGCCCTGAGAAATTTTCGCTTTTGAGGAAAAATGCAAAGCAAATGATGTCTCTGTTCGGAAGTACGTAATTTTGCAAATAATTATTTTTAACCATGAAATTAATCAAAAATCACCACAGATCAAGACTGAATGATGTACGATTAAAAAGCTGCGTACTTGAAGCTACCTCATCAAATCCGGCTGATATGGATCAGCTCGTATCGAAAAAACAGTGCCAAATTTCTCATTAAAAATTTCAAGTAAATTCGTTTTCCTGTTCTTTTCTTGTTTGTTTTTTTGCATGAAAATTTGTCTATTGAATCTTCATTTTTTAAAAATTCTATATTTTTTTATTCTAATGTTTATTATAAATAAAGTTTCGTAAATTATTAATAAGTGTTACTTTATGTGCGGCCCGCCAAAAAATTTCAAAATTTCAATTGGCTCGTTGATTAAAATGGTTGCTCACCCCTGGCTGAGATGCACATAGTATAGTCCCCTATCTTTGGAAGCCCGCCTTATTGAATTTAGAGTAAGTCATTTTATTTGTCTTATTTCTATTCCATGGAAGTGCAAAAAAATTAACAAGTCCGCTATCTTGGGCGGTTCCTCTCTTGGATTCAGAGTAACCTCATTTTATTTTCCAAAAAACTGTTTTATTGCTTTCCATATAATGGGCGGAAAAAAATGGTCCGCCATCTTGGACGGTCTGCATATCGGATGCACAATGACGTCATCCAAACGCATTGCATACACATTTAGTGTACAAAATTTGTTGTCAATTGAAAGATTTGACTCACATAAATGCATTCATATTCAAATTGTTTTTACCTATTTTTATTTTATTAGTAGTAACTATAATTGATGTAATAACATATTTTATAATACGGACAATTTTTACACATTTACCATACTTATTAAGATTTGTTGTATATTAGGAATTTCTAACAATACAAGTTGGATACAAGTATTTAAAATTGATTAAACTATCGATCTTTTGTATGATTCAGATTTAATAATAGTACTAAACATACAAATAGATGAATTTCTTGAACATAAATGTATTTTGCCGGCACTAATCTCATTCCAGATTGAATTGTTCCCTCTGAAAGTTATTTGCTATCTCTGATCGTTCAAACAACATCGAGTCGAGATAACGAATAACTGTTGATGGGAAAGGTTTTATCTAAATGAGAATTAATGTAAAAAAAATGCGTCTATAGTGAATGTCTATTTGGATTGTTTTTTTCGTGATTTTAGGAAGAGGAGCTAGCAGATGCCATTCTTGTCGTCTTGGCCAACAAACAAGACATACCAGGGTGCATGTCTTTGAAGGAAGTGCACCAGGCACTAGGTTTAGAAGCCCTCAAAAATAGAACTTTTCAAATATTCAAGACATCAGCTACAAAAGGAGAAGGTCTAGACATGGCTATGGAATGGCTTGCCAATGCTTTGAAGAACCGTAAATAACACATTATTTTTTTTCTAGTCCCGTAACCTGCTCCATTGTGATTTTGTTAAATCACGTTTCAAACATCAGAGAGTCGATCTTTGACTTAATGTATGTAAATTTAGAACTTTATTCATTTTAGATGGAATATTTTATTTTTGTAAATGTAGTCAGGTAATTTCATTTAAGGGTTGCTGCCCGTTTCCAAATTGCTTTTTTTAAAAATGCATTATTTTACATTTGCTAGTTGAGCTGAAAAATTGCTCAATCCGCCATGTTAATTGACCTTGGATGATGCATGCATGTTGGTACCACTGGGTGTCAGTTGACAGTGTTGCCAACATTGGCACAGTTCATAATCAGTTAATGAAGAAGAAAATATTTTATGAATGTCCATACCAATGCTCAAGGTGTCCAATATTTATGTAACAATTATTTACATAAAGCAGTAATATTTCAATGAATACAGATATTCTGAGCAGCAGCTGTTTCTTATCACTTTCGTCTATGCTCCATATGAAAAACTGATCAGTCTCTAAGAACCTCACCTGACTATATATATTCTTTAGATGTCATTCCAATGCCTACTTCATATTTAGTATTATTTCGTGAATAATCAATTTGGAATCATAAATTGATGCTATAATGAATTTTGTACATTTCGATAGAATATAGATGTCAAATATAACTTATTTAAATATTTTATTCATTATTTGTTAATCCACTACTGTAGAAATTCTTCAAGTATTTTATGGGATATTTTGAAACCAGTTACTACTGTATGTTGTACAGTAGTTTGGAAAAATTTAAAGATTACCGCTAAGGCTTCAAGAAATCAAAAACAGAAGAAGAGAAAAAATTATTTTTTAAGCCTTTATTAGTTTCCATAATACTTGCAATACCGAATACGAAACTGAAGTTTTTCAACTTTCACAGCCAGAAGTGAAAGTTATGGCCAAAAAGTTTGGAGTTAATCTCTCCGGACCTCCGGTACCCAGTCCACACAACCAAAGTTCTAATATTGCTCGATGGTAATGAAGTTTTTGGTAATTTTTACCTTAATTTTTCCATCTATCTACAATATATTGTATTTTTAATTTTTCGCTTTTTTCATTTTCGGTAACTGAGTGGAGATGAAAACTTGGAGGTATGTACATTTGTACATATGGTGTATGGATGCATCTTCATTGCCCATCCATTCATTATATTCTTGTGTTTTATGCGTTTGAACTTACTTCACACAGGTCGTATGAGGCTCTGGGTGCTTGAGAATAAAGGATAGTTGAAATGAGGTACTAAGTAATGATTTAGATGGAGAAAGAGAAACAAAGGTTCACTAAACACTCTGTAAGAGTAGTATGAACTACTTTGAACCTGCTTAACGAATTTTTGGGTGGCACATGGTAAAAGGAAGACGGTGAACAAAAAAAAACAGTGATTTCTTGATTCTTTATTAACTTTTACTGACTAGTTTACATATTTACAACAATATATTATAACTTAACACATTTTCAATCTAGGACTCAACTTTCAACTATTATTTTGACTTATGGCCATTTTTGAACTTACAGTTCAAATGTTAAACTCAAAAAAAATATTTGTCGTTCCTCAACATAACCATTTCCAGTTGTTTGACAACAAAACAAAACAATTTCAAATAAATTGATTCAGAAAACAATAGGAACATTTCGAGATATCATTTATACATCCTTATGCAATGGATCTATAATCCATTGAAAGGCAACATCGTCTGTACATTTTTTAGTAGAATCACGTTCTTATAGTCATCCTCAAATAAAATCCATCATTCGTTCACTCATTGAAATAATGGCGCGTTGACAGAACGCATGACAGATGACATGGAAAAATGATAACAGATGACATGGAAAAATGACGACAGCTGACATTGACAAATGATAACGACAGATGACATCGACTTTTCAAGTATTCATAATGGTCTACTGCGCCGAATGGAAGCAAAGAACATAAAAAACAAAGAAGATGAAGTATTCACAACCAAGCAGTAAAGAGTCAATATGTTTCAAACTACAATTTGTCAAACGTAGGAATAGCTTTCTAAATTTCGATACAGTCCCGCCCACTTGATGCGCCTTCGTTAGAAGACTGTAAGAAAGAGAGAGAATTCTCAAGTTTCTTCCTAGATTTGACAAGCAGTATTTCTTTCAATTGTTTCAGATAGAATCAACTTTGTAGCATACTTTCGTCAGTAATCTTTTGAATCGGAAACCTCCAGATGACGAACTAAAATAAACAGTCAGAATCTCAGGAAATCAGAAATTTAACGAAATAAAACCGGTAAACTACGTTTGTTGACCGCTCATAGATGGTCGTAAGAATCGTTGAAAAACTGTGTCTAGCTTAGCTAATGGTGCAGTCTAATTCCCCATGCTTGGGGAGACACTCTAGAGTAACAGCTACCGCTTTGGTCATGTAGGTCATGGTACCGTAGCAACCACTAGGCGCGCTGTCATAAAAGTGCTGGCATATGTACGCGGCTCCACCACAGAGTAATCCACCAGTTCTTGATGTTTCTCTGAGATCTTTTGGTTTTGCACAGCAAAGAGTGGCGTCTCCTTCGCACTTCATCTGAAAATGATAAATCTGATGAATTTGTTTGAATTTCAACTCCTATTGTGTCAAAAACTCCAAAAATATCTTTTGGGGGTCTAACATTTTTTTCAGTGAATTATGTTACTTTTCATTACGCTTCGGTTATGTTTCTATCATCATGTTTTCCTGTTATAGAGTGCTGTAGTTTTGGGTGAATAATGATTGTCAATTGACACTATTGAAACTGAGTGTTAAGAGGTTCAGAATTCCATTGTCAACATTCACAGTGGGTTGCCTTTTCTAGATGTGATGATGAAAAGTGCCGACAACAAGCGGGGAACATCTGTATACTGAAAACCAACTCAAACAAGTCAGCATCTGAAATAAGAATCCAACTACCATCAATACATTGAGTGGATAGGAATCGTCAATACCCTAATTGACCATGTATTCACGTCATGTAACACGACGGGAAATCTTGAAATCTTCAACAGAATGGCTACTTTAAGAACCAATACCCAATACCATTCCTTTTTCCAAGTTGGAGGACTGAACTGGGTCTAAATACAACATTAGAACCTTTACAGATCCGGGGACATCAGAGGTAGCAGCCTCACCAACATCATGCCACCAAATGCGGATCAAAAATCGCATTTATATTTTTAATATTAATTTACTGGATACCTTATGAGTGCAGCAAAGGCCGTTGGCATTTGATATTGGAGAGCACAAGAAAAATATTTAGCAAGGAGAGTCAAAATCATCCACAGGAGGTAACACTGCTGTGAAAGAAAGTTTATAGTTCAATAATGATACAATCAGCCAAGCTCGTGTGGAAATCCGCAATATATAGAAACCTTCAAGCGCCCTATAGCCTTCAAGTTTCAGGCATAGGCCAGGCCACAATTGTCGTCATATAGTTTGGTTTGGAATCTTTTCTTTTTTCAATTTTCTTTTTAATCATTTCTCTTTATGTATCTGAATTTTTATTTACTATTTCTGTGTTATTCAAATTTCATTCATGGTTCAACACACTCGTTGATTCATTTCTTTTCAGGTCACCACAATTTATTGTTTTCACAAATTATCGTTTTTTATATTTTGAATTTTGTACCCATTATTCACTGAATTCTTTCATTTTTCAACCAATTAATCCGGATATTTTGGTGCTGGAATTTCTGATATTTTATTCATGTTTTTCTCCATAGTTTTCCAATCTTGCTGGAATTTTTGATATTTTCATTCATTTTTTTTCCATAGTTTTCCAATCTGATAATTTTTTTAGAGAAGAGTCTGAACGTATTAGCATTTTTGAACAAACTACTAACAAAAGTCTATTTTTACTCAGAATTTTTCCTTAGCTTAGGGCCGGTTTATCAGTCGCCAGCTAAGCTCATTCGACTAATGGTTTTGTCTTGGCTCCTAGTCAAACTGTTTTTCGTTATCATTGTTACCGTCAACTGGTAGCTGAAGTCTCAGTGACCATAACAGTCGCTATAAAGTGACAGTTTTTGATTTAAGCTGACAGTTATGTGGTCGCGCATGCGAAAATAGGTTATTTATATTTGTTGTTGTGTCACAAATGTTATTTGGAAAATACTTTTTCCAAGTAAAGAGGTAATTTTTATAATTGTATTATTATGGAAGTTTTCCATTTGTTAAATGATGAAGATGAGGATGAGGAGGAATTAAAAACAATTTCAACTTTTTCCAGGCCTCTTCTTTCTTTTTCCATGTGATGGCATCAGTTTTTTTTTGCACTCAATGACAAATTTATCGAAATTGGCAATTTTTATTAAGAGTGGTCTGTCTGTTTCGGTAAAATTAGATGTTCTTTAATTGCTTATATTCACTTTTCATATGTCCTCGGAACTCAAACTTCCGAAAAATGCCAAATTAAAAAATTGAAAATAGTAATGAAATCTAGGTTATATTGTATGAATCATGAACTGTCTGTTGCAGTTGTCATTTTTGAGAATCAATCCTCCAATAGAAACAAGCCCCTGAAAATGTTACTCATGCCAACTTTGGTTAACTGACAGTCATTAAACATTAACATCCATTAGGGTATGATAAACGATTTGATTAGTAACTGCAACATTGACTATTAGCTAAGCTTAACTTTGAGGTAGTTAACAGAAGCATTTAACTACGTATTGATAAACCGGCCCTTAGTCACAAACCACAGTCATCAAAGCTAACATAACGGAATAAAAAAACGAATGAAAATTTTCTATGATATCTTTCACACATTTTTATTTTATTTAACAACCAATCGTGACTTCTTATGAAGGTAATCCCACTATCGGTTAGGATGTTTTATTCACGAGATGACCCGTGTCTTTCTTAATACCACTCCTTTGGAAATACTCATGTCTCAAAATAATCAATAAAAACGGAGTACTTTTTTGACGAGCAAAACAATAATGTTCGTGTGTGTTTTTGTCTGTATTCCAGGAATATTTTAAAAATAATGTCAGAATTGAATATAATAATCATTCGTATACGAAACACCAAGATCCAAATGTAATGAGATCGTCGAATCGAATTTCTACAACTGATTCATTTTACTTTATTTCGTTTATACTTGCCTTTTCAATTCTTCATGCACGGGTTTAATTGAAATTTTCATTTTATTTTTATTTTCATAACTATTACTTACTTTCCAAAATGTCTTCAAAACGTTTTTACTATTGTGTTTGCTTTTCAATTACTCTGTTATCCCCATATATATTTGTTAAGCGTATTGCATTTTGTGTTGTATTGTGTTTAGTATTGGACTGAATATTTATTAGGTAGTTAGGTGAAGTATTATTATTTCGAAACAGGTGTTTTCTCAAATGTCGAGTAGGTAACGTCTAGCCGAATTCTCAAAAAACAGAACATAAAAACGCTTGCGATTAGATCGGTCACGCCTAATATGTTAAATAATGTTAGAAGACAGTTTTATTTGAGATTAGGATGTTGCCAAGACGTTCGCGGTCAACATTTTGAACATCTTCTTCGTTAACATCCATATTTTTTTTTCGAATTCTACATTTCATTACGCTTTGCATTGCATTTTACATTTTGGGTGTATTTTATCGAATTTCGATAACCACATGATTTTAATTTATTTTATCTCAATTGTTGCAATAAACTCGAAAGCGGTAACATTTTCAAATAGAGATTGAAGAGACCTTTCAAACGATATATCACAAACCTATATTTCCAATTTAAAAATTGGGGTTTGTACCTGACATTCGAAGGGGCTTGAAGGTAGGGATGGCATTTTCCGTTGAAGAATGTTAAATTATAATTTGAATTTGACGTGTTTTAGGATTTTTTTGAAATATGTACCGTAACCGAAATAATGAATTTATTCCATTTGCCTTTTACACACTGTATATATTCGAAGAAACCGTATCGGGAAGTTCATTACACAAGGATATTTTCTCGCCAAATCGTTGAGAACAGACGTGCTTTAGCAATTCAGCAAAGCATTTTACATCAGTTTCGGAAATAACTTGAATAAAATTTTGATATTCTCTCCAAAAGTTGTTTTCGTATGGGCGATATAAAAATTGTTTCCTTTGGAAACTGGAAAGACTGGATTCCATACACTTTGCGTTGAATATTTTCAAGTCGAGATTCACCACCAAATATGAAATGATTAAGATGTTATTGCTCATTTTGAATTCCGTTTATACTCTGAAGAACTCAAGAGATACATGCAACGACCATACCACGTTGAAAAGTGCCAGTTCTCGTCCGATCACTGAAGCCAAGCAACGTCGGGCGTGGTTAGTACTTGGATGGGTGACCGCTTGGGAACACCGCGTGTCGTTGTTTTTT